>PVKH010027915.1:0-12931 GCA_004027955.1 Chaetophractus vellerosus | reverse complement strand
AGAGAGGAAATCAGGAGAGAGAAAAGCCATAGATGTAGCAGCCTGAAGCAGAACTAGCAATGAGGCCTGGAGGGGAGAGGAGAGACGAGCAGACCAGCATTGTTCCCTGCTATGTGCTTGATTGCCCACAGCTGATCTTAGGAAGAGAGTGAGTTTGGAGGCAAAGGCAGAGACTGGCAGAACTGCCATTATTGTTCCTTGCCATGTGGCAGGAGTCTAGGATCACCAGCAGCCAACCTTTGGTGAGACAGCATCTCTGATAATGCCTTGGTTTGGACATTTTCATAGCCTCAGAACTGTAAGCATTTAACCTAATACATTTTCATTGTAAAAGCCAACCCATTTCTGGTGTATACATTGGCAGCCTTTAGCAAACTAAAATACCATTATTCTAATCAAGAAAAAGGAATATTTCCATTATCCCAGAAAGTTGCCTCTCATTTTTTTTTCAGTCAGCCTGGACTCCTCAGAGGCAAACACTGCTCTTATTCACCTTAAATTAGTTGTTCCTATTTGAGAACTTCATATAAATGTAACAACATAGCATGTGCTTGTCTTGGTTTGCCTGGCTGCTGTAACAAATACCACAAATTGAAACAACAGGAATTTATTGGCTCACAGTTTTGGAGGCTACAAGTGCAACATCAAGGTATTGATAGCATCAGTGCTTTCTCTGAAGTTTATGTATTCTGGTGGTGGCTTGCCAAGCAAACCTTGGCATTCCTTGGTTTTGTAGATACCTCTGTCACATGGCGTTCCTTGGCTTGTATATGCCTCTGTCACATGTGTCTCCCGACTTCTACTGACTGACTGTGTCTGAATTTTCTCAGCTTATAAGAGCTGCAGTCACATTGGATTAAGCTCAGGCAGATTCAGTTTGTCCTTACCATCTTTGAAGATCCTATTGACAAATAGTTCACACCCAAAGGAGTGGGTTTCAGACTTGAACATGCCTTTGTCGGGGACATGATTCATTCTACCACAGTACTCTTGTGTCTAGCTTCTTTTGTTCAGCATCATGTTTGTGAGATTCATCTAAGTAATTGTGTTTATCAGTAGTTCATGCCATTTTATGGATACACCTTACTTGTTCATTCTTCTGATGATAGATATTTGGGTTATTTCCAGTTGTTTTGTTATTATGAACAAAGCTACTATAAATATTATTATATGGATCTTTTTGTGGATGTGTATTTTTATTTCTTTTAGTTATTAATTAGGAGTTTAACTACCGAGACATAGGTAAAAGTATGTTTAATTTCATAAGAAAAAGCCATATTGTTTTCCAAAGTAGTTGTACTATTTTATATTCCCACCAGTAATGTATGAGATTCCCGGTTCCTCATCATTTCATGTTGTCAGTCTTTTCAAATAAGTCTGTCTAGTGGGTATGAAATGATTGTGGTTTTACTTTGCATTTTCCCGAAGACTAATGATGTTAAGCACCATTCTGTATACTTATTGGACTTCTGTATATCCTTTGTGACCATGTGTTTGTCTCTTGCATTTTTTTAAAGAATTTTGTCTTTTTAATATTGTCTGTATAGTCTACATAGATTATATATATGTCTATATATTATATATATAGAATATGTCTCTAGATATATATATATAATGTTTATATTGTAGATAGATAAAAAGTTGTCTATGTATTCTGGATACAAATCCTTTGGTAGATACATACATTTATACGTATATCTCTGCACACACACACACACACACACACACATATATAACAAATATTTTCTTTGAGCATGTGGCTTGTCTTTTCATATTCTTAAATGTATCCTTTCATGAGCAGAAAGTTTTGTGCTTCATGAAATGAAGCCAAGTGATTTTTGTGACCTAAGAAATCTTTACCTACCCTTTGCCTACCTTTGTTTAGTTTAGGATGATGATATATCTCAATTAATTTATGGGTGTGAGTGTGCATGTTATGAGTCATTCTCACCCCCAACCCCCATTTATCGAGGTGTTTAACTGCTAATTGTTTAAAGACTTTCCTTTCCCCATTGAGTTGCTTAGTGCTTATGTTGAGAATCAGTTGGCCATATAAATTTGGATCTTTTTCTAGAATCTCTTCTCTGTTCCATTGATCAGTTTTTATATCCTTATGCCAACAATATTCTGTCTTTGACTACTGGAGTGTGAAATCTGGTAGTACAAATCTTCCAATTTTGTTCTTCAATTTCAAGATCGTTTTTTACTTGTCTAGGTACTCTGCATTTTCATGTAAATTCTGGAATCAACTTGTCAATATCTACAAGTCTGATTGAGATTTTAATGGAGATTACATTGTGTCTTTATATCAAATAATGGAGAACTAACATCTTAACAATCATATTGCCTGTTACTAAAGGTTTTATTTATTTCTTTCCTGTCTGTATCCATTTATTTCTTTCTCTTGCCTTGTGGTACTGGCTAGGACCTCCAGTAGTATGTAGAATAGAAACATTGAAGGCAGACATGATCACAAATGAGTGTTGAATTGTGTCATTGCTTTTCTGCATCTATCATCTAATCGGATTTTTTATGAAAATTATTTAAACTGACTTTTTTAAACTATTACCTATACTCCAGACTGTATTTGGATTTCATCCAGTTTTTCTATTAATATCCTTTTTCTGTTTCAAGATCCAGTCCATGATACCACATTGTATTTAGTTGTCATGTCTCCCCATTCACCTCCATTCTGTGACAGTTTCTCAGTCTTTCTTTATGTTTCACTGACCATGACAATCTTAAGAAGTCCTGGGTAGGAATCCTGTAGAATGCCTCCAATATGGATTTGTCTGATATTTGTTGCATGATTAGACTGTGATTATGGGTTTTTTGAAAGAATATCACAGAGGTGAATTGCCCTGTTCAACTTATCATGCCACTGGTTACATGATATCCACATGACATCCCTGCTGGTATTAACCTTCATCATTTGAATAAGGTAGCGTTTGCCAGGTTTCTTCACTTCATTTTTCCCTTTTTTTATTCTTTTCTTTGAGAGCAAGTCACTAAGTCTAGTCTTCCCCAAAGGTAGGGTATGGTACTAAGCTCTAACTCCTGGAGGGTGGGGAGCATTTACATATATTATTTGTAATTCTTCTGCATGTAAGATAAGTTGACTGATTTTTTAATGTCAAGTCAACCTTTTGTTTCTGGAAAAATAATTGGTTGTGGTTTATTATCCTTTTTATATATTGCTGAATGGTATTTGCTGTTATTTTCTTAAGGAGTTTTGTGTTTATATTCATGAAGGATAAGGAGTCAGAATAGCTCAGTGGAAGAATTACCACCCAGCATATATATTCATGAAGGATATTGGTCTGTAATTTTCTTTTCTTGTAAATTGTCACTATTGGTAGAATTAGTTACTTTGTATTTTATGATATCATAAAGAAAATTATTCTCTATCAATTATTCCTTCTATAAGGGCCCAGGGTGGGGGTAGGGGATGGGGAGTTAATGCTTAATTATTACAGAATTTGTGTTTGGGGTGATGGAAAAGTTTTGTTAATTGATGCTGGTCATGATAATATAACATTGTGAATGTAATCAACACCACTGAAGTATATATTTGAATGTGGTTAAAAGGGGAGATTTTAAGTTGTATATATGTTACTAGAATGCAAATTTAAAAAAAAAACACCAACAACATAGGATAGAAACAGTAATCTTACCCTAATGTAAACTATAGACTATGGTTAATATAACAATTATAATATTCTTTCATCAACTATTGCAAAGTTACTACACTAATAGAAAGTGTTAATAATGGGGGGATGTATATGGGAACTCTGTATTTTTTGCATGTTTTTTCTGTAAGCCTCTAACTTCTAATTTTAAAATTATTAAAAAAAAATACTTTAGGGAGCCCTTTTGCAAACTGTGTTTTCTAGTTTATGTTCTGTCTGTTTCAGAGAAATACCCAATGTTTCTGTTCAGATTTTGGGATAAAGTATGGAATTTTCTTTCAATGTACTGAGATCATAGGTTTCAGAATTAGCTAGAAAACTTAAAAAAATAGGCAAGTCTGGGGCTTTTTGCCCTGTAGATTTCTGATTCTTTATATTTATATGGCATGGCCTAGATGAACTTATATTTCAAGAACTTGCACGGTGATTTATATTTATATATATATATATATATACACACACACACACATGCACACACACTAGGAATTATGAGGAACTCTTTCATGTTTTCAGAATATATCAGTAACTAAAAATCAAACCTCTGAATATTTTCAGCAATATCTGTAATGAAATTATTGATTTACATACATATGTTAAGTCTCACACAATATAATCTTAGGATAATTTGTTTTTTATATTTTAACCCAATACCACCTTTTAGTGGAATTTTATTTGTAAATAGAATACTAGGTAATATTTGTTAAAAAGTACACAGAAGGTCAATATTTTGGCAGATTAGTTAATTCTATAAAACCATATTGCCAAGTGAGATGAACTTCTTTGAATCCAGTATTTGGAATAAGAGATAGTAATCCATGGGCTGAAGGAATTACTTTAGTTAATGTTGTCAAATGGCAAACAGTTGGGAGAAGTGGTGCCAGCCATACTTCTGTTTCTCTTCAGGGCTTGCATAATCCTTGATATATTTGAAGACTTAATAGGGTCTGGGGACTTGGTGAAAAGTGATTGGCGTTAAGGGAACATAAATAATACTGTCCAAAAAGAATTGCTGATGAAAAAAATTACTTTTTATTGGGGACCAGGTTAGGGAAAATTTTAGTCATCTCATTTAAGTTATAACTCATTTATAAGTTAACTCATGAAACTATACAACTAGCTTAATATGTTGAATTTTACTGTAGTTTATATTAGATTGAAGGCTGTAAGTCTTTCCCTCTTTTTATGTTTGTTTTCTCAGAAGTTTAAGTAGCAACAATGTGTACTACTTTGTATATTAATTTCAGCAGGAATTTGAACTTTTTCCAGCATTAAATTAAGTTTTAATGTTTGAGATTATTTTTTCCTAAAGTCAGTGTAGTGTTTTACATGGTCTTGTAATAGGATTTTCCCAGTATGTTTACATGTTAAATGCAAACACTTTAAAAAATAGTTAGCATCCTTCAATATTTAATCCAAAAGAATATGAATTCACTCTCCCTCCTTATTTCTCTTATGTGTCTTCTTATAATGTAGGGAGGTATGGAAACTTTGGAACTCCAGAAGGATATAAAAGAAGAATCAGATGAAGAAGATGATGATGATGAAGAATCTGGAAGGTTACGTTTCAAAACTGAAAGAAAAGAAGGAACAATTATTAGGCTTTCAGATGTAACTAGAGAGAGAAGAAACATTCCAGAAACTTTGGGTAACTTTTTTTGCCTTTCTCCCATCCATCTTTACCCCCATTTTCACTTTCTCCAGAGTATTGTTATGATTAATTAAATAGGTAAAGTTGACTTTAGAGATTATGATGGATGTCATTCGTAGGGTGGGTGATCTGTGTGAGGGCAGTGCTAATTTACGATGCTGTAAAATTCAACCTATAAAATGAATGTAGTTGCTGGATTAAAAATGTTTGAATAAAATATTTAAGATTCTTTCATTTAAAAGAAAAATGTTCTATTTTGGAGCCTGTAGCATAGAACTGCTCTTGTATATACTGTGTAGTTCCTGGTTGAACCTGAATAGATGGCATGGGGATGATAACTATAGACCCACTTTACCCTTCCTAATATACCATAGGTTGCCAGGGCTAATTTTATAATAAAGTGGTTCTATTTTGTATCTGTTTATGTCATCATAACCATCTTTTTCATTTTTTCTTTTTCTATCTGTCATTTCTCTCAATGTAATGAGACGAGGTGACTTTTATAGAAATAATTAATTGAATATCATTCTGAGCAAACCGTGCTTTTAAAGATAAACAGCAGGCAATTGCTGAAAAAAACAGAGATCCTTTTTGGTAGTGACCGTACCCGTTTCTATACTGTTTTATCCAGTGTTCATTGTAAAGAATAAAGCCATGGTTCTCAAATTTGAGCAAGCAGAATCACCTGGAATGCATTAAAAAACAGATTCCTGGGCCCATTCCCAACTTTTCTGATTCAGTAAGTCTAGGGTGGGGTGCCAGAAATTTGCATCTCTAAGTTCCCAGATGATATTGTTGCTGCTGTTATAGAATCCATTCTTTAAGAACTATTGTCCTCATTTCTTTCTCTTCTTGTTAGTTGTACTGGCTGAGTCCAGTGAACTGGAGGGTAGGTGTTGCAACTCTGCTGAGATTCAGGTTCAACCGGCACATGAATAGACCAAAGATTTAAGTCTCTGGGACATAATATTTGACAAGTATAGTGCTAATTATAGGTTCAAATAAAAGGGGCAGAAGAGCCATGTGTAGGGAAACTATAGATGAGTCTAACTCCATACTTTTAAGAACTACTCTGTTTCAAGGAGGGGGAGGGAATGAGGATAGAGGGACCAGAATGAGTTGAACCTTTTTTGTGTTTTTTATCTAGATAAAAACCAAGAAAGAAGCCCATAGTTGCTATGTTCATTACTTTTTAAACCATTATTTAGAGCTGCTTTCAATATTTTAAAATTTTGTTTTAATTTCTCATAGAAACATGAGCATGTATTTATAAGTAGCAGATAAGAATTCGACATGTGGACACTAAGTTCCCAAGATCTGCAAGTTATAGTAGTAACCTAATCTTATCATGTTACTTTAATAAACAGGATTTTTGTAAATATTGTTCCAGAATCACTGACCTTCTAAGATCCTCCAGTTTCCCTCTTCCCCACCTTTTGGCCCAAGATTTCCTTAGACTTTCTCAAGTGATGGTATAAAATTACTAGTTGGTCTGAAAAAGGACAACATGAGTTTCTGAGAAAAAGAATCTGAAGTTGGTCTTGGGTAAAGGGAAATGGAGCAAAAGCCTTAATTCAGAAGTTTGGGGGGGAAAAAAAAACAAAATATCCTTCCAGAGGAGGAATTGATAACCTCAAGCAGGGTTACTTGAGCAGAGACATCCCAGTCCTTGGTTGGGACAAGATGAACAAGGAAAATATTACTTCCTCTGGCTGAACACCAGAGGGCAGTGGGCAGTGGCTTAGGTAAAGTGCCTTCCTGAATGGGGGAAGGTATTGTAGTGGGAAGAGGAGTAGGCAAATAATCGTTTTCCTGCTTCCTTGTGTTCAGTCTCATTAGCAGGGCTTTGGTTTTGATTACATAAATTAAGGAAAGTGATGTATGAAACTATTGAAACTGTGATAGATACCATGAACAACGATAAGTCCTAAGAATATTAAATCACTTGACAGTCAAAATTACTAATGGGAACCTTTCCCTATTGCAGCCAACGTCCCTGAAAGGCTACTATGAATTTTATGGTTAAACTTTCCTGTGAGTCAGCTCCCCTGACCAATGAGGGCTCTCCCCCTGTACCCATCCCCCAGGTCCTCAGCTATGGTAATCTCATCTCTGTTCATTTTATCCCAGCCCAAGGATGATGGGATATTAAATAGTTTTCCTGTATTCATCGTTTTTATTTTAATGCCTGCATTTCTTTCTCTTCTTGTGCCTCATTTCTTTCCTTGTTTCTTTGTTTCCAAGGTCACTTGTACTTCCTTTATTCGAGAACTTGTATCTTACTTTTTTTTCTTTTCTTTCAAGACATCTAGTAGCTTTATAGTAATGTAATCTTGAGAAAAGAGGCTGGAATGGGTTAGTGGTAGGAAAGTTGGGCTCTTTCTAACATATAGGAAAGAGGATCTGGGGTCCTTAGAGGAGAGTGGCTATAGCATAAACAATTCCATTATTTGAGACATTTGAAATTAAAAGGACTTAATGTATTTGTATAAAATACGATTGGCTATATAATAGGACAAGTAAAAATGGTGCTTAAAAGTGCCTTTCTTTTCTCTACTATTTGTGAAATTTAACTTAAGAAAGTTTATAATTCAGAAACATGAATTTTTCAGTAAATGTAAAGTAATAATTACCCCCAATGCAAAATGACTTTTTCTCTCTAGCATAAGATTGGTTTCCTGAAACCTTGAGCTCTTTTACTCCTTAAACACCCCCTCCCTAACAACAGATTAATTTTACATATAAGTAAAATATTTGAGAGGCTCTTCCAGTATTTGGTGACTGAAGTTGCATACATTTTTACTTCTCAGTTTATTTGTATATTCCTAGTGATAGAAATATTAGTTTCAGGTTCTGTATAGAAATGATTGTCTATTTGGTTGTCTGTAGCGATTTGCATTCTCTTTGTAATAGGATTAAAATACCTTTCTACCAGAATACTTATGTCATCTTATATGAGATGTATTTTGTGACACATGTCTTTTAACATTTTGAATACAAATAACAATTTTTTAATGATAGCATTGAAAAGAAGAATTAAGTCATGACCTGGTGACCACCATTTCTGACTCTAAATGTCTGTATATGGAGTAGTGACTCCTCTTCAAAATCTAGAAGGAAGTTTTGGTCAATTTTATTGTTTTACTCATATCCAGACACATGGTATCATCTTTAAATATGGAGAATACAAATTCATGTATATGATAATCTTGGCAGTTTAAGGAACCTAACAAATAGTTGCTGATTTGTGTTTTGAATTCAGATTGGGTTAAAAGTAGAGTCTTGGGCTTTCATCTAGCCTAAAATCTTAAGTTGTTAACTTTTTTCTTAACCAGCATTCTGAGAATTAAACTCTCCTGAAAAAGATTTGAGTGACTGTTCTCTCAAGCCTCTCAAGGATGATACAAAGCTAGATATATAGGAGATAAGTTAGTTCATTACATACAATAGATGCCTTGGGTATAAGGGAGTAATTCTCTCAGGAAACCCACTTGAGAAGGGTTGCTACAACATATATGTGTCCTAAGGAAATGATGTATTTTGAATGGAAGTGTCTGTAGCCATTTCTAAAAATGGGTTGTTATTGGCCAATTTCACTGAAGTGTCAGCATCAGAACTTCAGAGCTGCAGGTATTTTACTCTATCTCATGTGGATTTCAAATTCTCTTTGAAAGCTGTACAAGTAATAAATGAAATATTACTTATTTGTTAGGCCCTTTTAATTCATTACTTATGAATAGCCCTCCAGATTTTGCCTTATGCTGTGTTCCATTAGTGCATGTTGTATGTTAATTTTTTATAGCTTTAGCCTAAAGAACCTTCTTGTTATGTCCATGTAATGTTCTATTGAAATTATGTCTTTATTTTCATTTAAGGCAAAGAATTTTTAGAAAAATTATTTCCTCTTGTAATTAACAGTTCAGGATTACTAGTGCCAACAGTAGTATATTGTCCTAAGTTTATACTATGGTCTATGTATTTGCAAGGTTTTTAAAAAAAATTTCTTGATTCCATTATCTTATAAAATTCAAAATATCATTTATTTTTATTTTGTCAAATTGTGTGTTGCAAGAATATTTATTCATTATGTATTAATCCAATTATTACAAAGGTATTTGTATGCAAATATGTCTTTCCTAAAAACATTTTAGAATGGGACAATACAGTGTAAAACTTTGTTACATTGAGCTATATCTTTTTACTTTAGAATCTGAATATAGTTCAGAAAACACTTAAAATGAAATTAACATTTCAGTTGGAGTTACAAATGTAATTTCCATCCTGTCATATTTTGGTGACCTTTTATGACAGCTTGTCTCAATTGGAGGAAAGCATTTTTACTTGCTGATTAAAGATGTCATTTGAAACCATTTTATTATTGGAGATAGTGAAATTAATCTTGACACTTAGAACCACTAGAAAAATAATTGCTGATTCACCGCATAAAATGTGTATGTGAACCAATCATGTAGTCAAGATTAGAATAAAAGTCTGTGCGTGTTAAAAAGAGATTAAATTTTTTATGAATGGGACCTAGATTCATTTGAAGGGAGGGAGTACTGTAGAAACAATTTCAAGAAAATGAAATATGGTTTAAAATTTTGGAAGAGTTTGGAAATGATTATGGAAGCAAAGGTAGGAGATAGGCTCTAATAATATTTAAAATTTATACTTCACTATGGAAAAAGGCTTAAGAATTCTTAGTACTGTCTAATGAAATCTTTATAAGACATACATTTATTAATGTAAAGGTAATCACAATTTAAATATTATTTGAAAATAAAGGAACCATATTTGGATCAGTTGTTTTTTTTCCCTTAGGAACTTAGAATAATATGACAACTGAATTATAAGTTTCTTAGGGTCAAAGACCATGTTTTTTGTATTCTTAAAACACTGGGCAGAGTGGTGAGCAACCTACTGGATGCTCAACAAAAGCTTGAATTTGTGAGTTTTTTCTTAATTATGTGACTTTGCTCTCACTTTATATGGCTTCCATGTCTAGGCTGCATGTATAAAAGAACTCTTTCTTTACTAAGTAAAGTTTTTTTATAAATCTGAAAATATGAAATGATGGTATTATTGAATGAGTTTTCCATTCTTTGTGAAATTAACTTTGACTTCAGAGTGAATTCACTAGTAGTTTTGTTTTTTAAACAACAACCAGGAATTTATTTTTTGTTTTTGAGTCTCTGCCATTGTGTATTAATAATATTTCTTTTACTGGCTTCAGTAAGAAAATTGTATTGGTGAAGGGACTGATGTAGCCAACTCCTGACTGATGTCATCTGCCATCTGTTAAAGACAAAGTGATTGCAAAATGACTAGCAGTTTAAGGGCAGCCATTAAATTAAACTTCACTTCCTTCATTTTAGCTCCCCACAGCACATTTTAGTGATCTCAAATGAAAATGTTTTAAAATGTGTGGGAGATATTAGTATTTTGTTACAAAGGAAAAACCTGTGTTTAACAGATATCACTAATGGGTAATGAATGTCATGGTAAATTACTCCTGCTAGTGTAGTATTTATTGAGGGTGAAGCACTTGCTGTTTCGGAGTTCCATTATATATTTCTTTCCTATTTTCTCCCTATAAATCTGGTGTAGGCTGTTTGAACGTATCTAACACATATACATCTTTTCAAATAGAACTTTCAGCAGAAGCCAAAGCAGCATTGCTTGAATTTGAAGAAAGAGAGCGGCAGCATAAACAGGGACGCTATGGTTCAAGGCGGGGAGGAAGGAGAGGAGCTTCTTTAATGTGTCGTGGAATGGGAGACCAGAGAAGAGAAAACAGTGAGAGGGGAAGAATAAAAGACCACAGACCTGCTCTACTTCCTACACAGCCTCCTGTAGTGGTAAATTTTTATAATTTATTATGATAGCCTAAAACTTTAGAACAACTGAAAATACACTTTTGTGGGTTTTATATTTTGCCTTTACCTCTTAATCTGAAATTAAAGTTTAGTAATAGGAGTGATGGCTAAAGTTTCTCCTTTATAGTCCATAATATGATTTCTTACATAGTCATGGAAATTGTTTTCTTAGTAATCTGGTAGTAAGAAATAGTTCTATACCACAGTTATTTACAAAGAAACAATATAAGACTTTGATGTCCTGTGGTCCTTGATTATAGGAACCACAAAAGAACCTTGGCTTTTCTTTTGCCTGTCTAGAGATTTTTCTCTTAAGTATACCAATGTTTAAATTACTGAATTTTACTAGAAATGTAATTTAGGGAATGGTTTATTTTCTAAGAAAATATTTTTTTCCTTTACACTGTTTACTGTAGGTTTTCCTTTCTCTCAGAGAGGGATTGTCACATCCTTTCTATAAAACCTTTCATATAAACCGTTTTTTGTAATTTAGGATTAAAGCATATGCTTGTAATTTCAACTTAATATGAATTTCCTTTGTATTTCAAAGATGAGCATCTTAGAAGCAAAGAGAGGAATTGTGTTTTGTTGTTGTTCATTTAGTTAGCTTTATGATTTTATGGCATTTTCCTTCAGATGTCAGTCTTCAAGGCCAAATTTATTTAATTCACATATGTGTCCATTGTGCCTACCACATTTTTATCCTGCATTTTTATCTGAATTTAGGGTAAAACCACAGTTGACCTCTGTGTAGAGATGTTGTATTTTAAGATTCATACATTTGTAAAATAAAATAGAGAAGATTATTTATTATTTTAGTATGAGAATTCTAATTTTGATGTAAAGGAAGGGAAGAGAAGCAGATTGGTTTATTGTAGCATACTGAATTTGACAGCATTAATTATTGTTTTTTTTTGTAAAATTGTTTTGTTCTTAAGCATCTCTGATATCAAAAAGACTGGACCTTCAGTTTCTTTTTAATTTTATTTTATTATTGTTATTTTAAATTATATTGTCATCTCTTCTTTCCTTCCAATTTTGCCCCCCAGCCTACATTTTGCGATATATTGAATTGCCAATTTGGCGATTGGTCTTCTTGGGGGAGGGGGATATAACCACCTAGAATACCTGTTTTTTCATAATTGTGCCTCTATGAGATTGGAAAACTCATTGAACTTTGTTTTCTTATCCATAAAGAGGAACTATATATGCCTAGCCTACTTTATTCAGAGAGGTTAAACTGAGAGAATATGTAAACATTTTTAAAAGTGTTACAGAAGTTTAAGTTGATAGTATCTCTGGAAATCAGATGTGACTGATTTGGACTGTGAGAGGTAACTGAAATAAGAACGAACCAAATAGCTAACTTGACTAAGCCAAATGGACCTTAGACTTTAAGCTATATTCTTATCTGTGCTAGTTGGTAGTGTTTTAAAGTTGACCCATTTACTGGAAAGACCAAGGCTGTCTAAATTAATTTCTCCCTCCCCTGTCTGCCCTGCTCAAATCACAGGTGCATCTTTGGTCCTGCTCATTCCCCACCCAAGAACTGTTCTGTCTCTTTGACTTCTCACCCCACCCCTCACCCCTAATTCTGGAAGGAACATTCTTTACTCATTTCTTTGTTTCTTCCTATCTTTTCTTCATTTGGTCCGTTGCTCCTTGGATTTTTATTCTTTTCACTAAGCTGAAATATAAATCTTAGAATTGCCACTTCT
>PVKH010027914.1:0-12931 GCA_004027955.1 Chaetophractus vellerosus | reverse complement strand
AAGAAAATGAATCAACCAATTTCTTTATCCATAGGATATGAGGCTTCTAGTTTGAGTGATGAAACAGGAAAGTGGCTTCTTCCCCCTCTCCTTCTTCCTTTCTCCTCCTCCTTCTTTCTCTTTCCTATGAAGACTTTGTTGTGGTTGCTCTGATACCATACGCCTTATAACATCCCCTGAGATTCTCTGATGACCTCTCTATAGACAGAACTTGGTTCCTAGGAGGAGTTAACACGATCTGATGCATCGGTGGGTTAGCCAACCCTGCAACTCAGATACGTCTTTGGAAACCTCAGAAAAACCTTTCTGCCCTGTGAGTGAGCAGGAAATGGTGACTTTGCCCCAAAGTAAGAGTAACTATTAATGATGAGTTTGATTCTTTCAATTGTCTACCCCGTCCCCATTTTTTTTGAAACAGGGAAGGAGGAAGGCAGGCAGGAAAGGAAATGAGCAGAAATCACCTTCCCTGTGTTCCTGTGTTGATAGATAGCCCCTCAACACTGTGCCTGATGACAGTCCCTGCACTTTGCTTAGTTCACTGGGTCCTTCCCAGAATGACAGACATAGGGCTTGGGAGGGCAGAACACAAGGTCTCTGTTCTTTGGATATCCCATTCATACTCTGTCCTCATTTTTAAAAACTTGCATAACATCGTTTTTATCCTCTTCAGCACTTCCCCTTGTTCTCGTTTTTTTTTTTTTTTCCTGACAAAGGGAAAAGTGTTTCCCAACCAAATCAAATTCTAGAGGAATGTCGTCACAGCCTAATTACTCTTAATTTCGGAGAAACTTGACGGTGTCTGTTTCCTAATTAGACTAGGGAAACCTAATGGGAATGCTGATATTGCTTTCCTCAGGCAAGCTATATACAAAAAGAAAAAAAAAAGCAGAAAAACAAAACAACAACAACAAAAAACAGCCATCATCCAAAAGAAACTGTGAGCTGTTTCTCTTTGTAATTACTTTACCAAACCTTGGCTTCAGTGACACTGAAACTTTTACAAATTGAAGACCTTGTACTCACTACCCAGTTATACATCATAAGTGTCAAATCACAGAAAATCCTGTGGAGGTCTAACACTTTAAATCTGTAAGATTGCTCAGTTATCTCTTCTCTGCCTATACTGTGCCTCTGTATGTAATTTCATATGAATCTCAGATATAGATATGTACGTTTTTTTGGGCGGTGCAATGCCTTATTTAAGCAACTTTTTTATTTTGAAATACTTTCAAATTTACAGGACAGTTACAAAAATAATACAAACCCCTTGCAGAGAACCCCAACATACTCTTACCCCCAGATATCCAGATCTACCAATTTTAATATTTTGCCATATTTGCCATTTCTTTCTATCTGTCTATCCATTTGTCTGTCTATCCATCAGTCCATTTTTGGACACTTGAGTGTAGATTGTATATATCCTTCTCCTTGAACACTTAATACTGCTATGTATATTTGTTTTCTTTCTTTCCTTCTTTCCTTCTTTCCTTCTTTCCTTCTTTCCTTCTTTCCTTTTCTTTCCTTCTTTCCTTTTCTTTCTTTTCTTTCTTTTTTTTTGAGATACCAGGCCTGGGGATTGAACCCAGGACCTCTTAAGTGGGAAGCTGGCGCTCAACCACTGAGCCACATTGGCTCCCCTGAGTTGGTTTTTTCATTTGTTTGTTTGTTGTTTGTTTTTGTTTTTAAGGGGCATCAGGAACTGAACCCAGGACCTCCCATGTGTGAAGCAGGTACTCACCCATTTGAGCCTCATCCACTCCACTGTATATTTCTTAAGAACAATGACATTCACTTATGTAATCACCTGAAGTGCAGTTATCAAGTTAAAGAAATTAGGCCTTGATATAAAGCTTACAGTCTATATTACAATTTTTTCATATGTCCCAATAATGTCCCTTTGAGCCTTTTCTCCTCCCTTGCTAGATCCCATCCAGGATCATGTATGCATTTAATTGTCATTGCCGTGCTCACTTTGGCAGCACATATACTAATTGTCATTGCCTCTTTAGTTTCTCTTTTTTTTAAACAGTGAGAACATGTATACAACATAAACTTTCCCATCTCAACCACTTCCAAGAATACCATTCAGTGGGATTAATCACATTAACAATATTGCAATACCCTCACCACCTTCCATTACTAAAACTTTGCCATCTCCCCAAACAGAAACCCCTGTACCCATTATGCATTAATTCTACATTCCCCCTGATCCTCACCCCTGCCCCTGGTTACCTGTACTCTTTATTTCTGTCTCTATGTGCATGTATATTCTCTTACATTTTCTTTGTAATTATAATGGGGCTTAAATTTAGCATGCTAAATCTATACCAGTCTTGTTTGCTTTGGTACCAACTTAACTTCAATAGTATATACAAACTGTGTTCCTGTACCTCTCCATCTCCCCCATCTTTATGTAGTTCTTGTCACAAATTACATGTTTATACACTCTGAGTCCAGAACCACTGATTCATCATTTTAGCAATGCATTTGTCTTTTAGATCCTGTAGGAAGTAAAAAGTGGAGCTACAAACTAAAAGTACAATAGTACTAGCATCTATATTTACCCATGTCCTTACTCTCACTGGAGATCATTATTCCTTCATGTGGCTTTGATCTATTGCCTATTGTTCTTTCCTTTCAACCTGCTGAACTCTCTTTAGCATCTCTTGTAGAGTTGGTCTAGTGGTGATGAACTCTCTCCAATTTGTTTATCTCAGAATGTCTTAATCTTTCCCTCATTTTTGAAAGACTTTTGCTGGACATAGAATTCTTGGTTGGCAATTTTTTGCTTTCAGCACTTTAAATATGTCATCCGACTGCTTTCTTGCTTCCATGGTTTCTGATGAGAAATTGGCATTTAATCTCAGTGAGGCTCCTTTGTATGTGACATGTTGCTTCTCTCTTGAGGCTTTCAGAATTCTCTGTCTTTGGCAATTAACAGTTTGGCTAAAATATTCCATAGCATCCTTCTATTTGGATTTAACCTGTTTGAAGTTTGTTGGGCATCTTGGATGTGTATATTCATATCTTTTGTTAAATTTGGGAAGTTTTCAGCCATTATTTCTTTGAATATTCTCTCTGCCTCTCTCCTTCTTCCCCTTCTTTGATTCCTAGAATGCATATTTTGGTACGCTTGATGGTGTCCCAAAGGTTCCTCATTCTCTGTCTGCTTTTCTTCATTCTTTCTTCTTTCTGATTTTTAGACTGAGTGATTTCAATTGTTTCCTCTTCAGGTTCTCTGATTCTTTCTTCTGCCAGCTCTAATTTGTTGAACCTCTCTAGGGTATTTTTAATTTCTGTTACCATGGTCTTCAGGCTTCAGCTCTGTTTAGTTCCTTTTCATAATTTCCACCTCTCTATTCATTTTCTCCTTGTGTTTATCTGCCATTTTCCTCATTTACCAGTATGCACACAAGGGTCACTCTGCTCCCCCAGAGCTGGGACCAGGGGTCCACGCTGGGAGTGCTGGCCAGCTCTGCAGTGAGCCAGTGAGGGTGGTGCGTGGCCAGCCAGGGCACCTGGGGTTCCTACCACTTTTGAGGACCCTTTTTCTTGATTCGACACTCACCCTGTTACTGCAGTCCTTTACCTGTTTCCTGGAGCTTTGAGAAAGATGTTTTGCCAGTTCTTGCCAGTTGTTCAAAGCTTCTGTGGGTGGACGGAGCTCTGAAGTGCCTCACTCTGCCATCTTGATCAGGGCAGGGTTGTACTTTTCTTTTTGAAGGAAAAGGAAAAAAAATTTTTTTTCTGCAAGTGAAAGCAAATCCCATTATTTTTTAATGACTCTAAGATTTCCTAAATGGAATTGAACCCTGATCTGGGTAGTTGGGGTCTTTGTCTCCGGCAGAGGCGACTATGTAATACATCAGAGAGAGGGAGAGGAGTGTCACACACAGAGCCAATTGTTCCATTTTATATGCAAGAGGAAATATCTCTGTCAAGCCTCACGGGTGGTCTGATAGCCTAAAGCCTCAGGATTTATTCCCCTTGGTTTGCTTAATTCCCAAATGGTCTTGGGAGTCAACAAATGACCTGGCTGATGTGGAATTCTAAACTCTATGTCCATGGTCAAGTGCTAGAGTAGTAGTTATCTGAATAATAAAAGGGAAGTTTTGAAAAAGTGTGAATCTAAGCTACCAACTCCTCAGATTGAGAATAAGATGGTCAATCCTTGTCACCAGGACCTTTGTGTTATGCAGAGGGGGCACTTCTCCCCTCCACACTCAGGAAAGATGCATGCTGCAGTGCAGGGAGCAGAGACCCTCCTGCTCCTGGGTTTCCTGATAGAAGGGGGCTGGCCCTGGGTAGGCTCTCAATAAATAAACAAGTCTCTACAATAGTTTCCCCCTGCTCTTGGGGTAAAGACCAAAATCTCTCAAGGCCCTGCTTGAGCTGGCCCCATCTTTCTCCCCCTGTACCCTCATGGTGCTTCTCTTTCCCCACTCTCGGTTGCCCTTGCCACTCTGGGCTTCCTTCAGCTCCTCCAGTGCAGCTCACTGCCCAGGGGCCTTTGCACAGGAGGCATCTCCTCCTCTAGTCTAGTAACTCTTCTTCATCCTTTAGCTCAAGCATCACTTCTCTGAGAGTATTTCCTTTAGAGTACTGATCAGTTTGCAATTATGCATTTGTGGGAATATTTTGATGACCACCTGCTTCCATATGGTAAGAACTATATCTGCCTTTTCTCACCTTGTGTCCCCAGGACCCAGCATTATGCTTGGCACATAATTGGTGCCCAATAAATATTTGTTATTGAATGAATAAATGAGTGAATGAATGAATGAATATAAAGAAAGGACATATTAGAAAGATATATGAAAGGAAAAATTAAAAGACTGAAGTTGCCAACAGATGGGTAAGGGGAGAAATATGTGCCATTAGAATTTGGTGATTTTGAGTTTGGAATTAGTCTTTCCTGCTATAAGTTTCAAAGCCCTGGGGAATTTAGCCTAAAATCCCAGATTCCTTCAAGTTCAGAGTTTACTTAAAATGAAGGCTCATCATATCTATCTGACTCTTTTTAAAACATACCTGCTTACTACATTTCATTTCATATATTTTGTTTTAAAAATAACCAGCTCTTCCTCTCTGCACTCCTGGGCTATTTGTCGAGCAGTGGTTTAAGGATCAGAAGACATGGAGTCTTTTTCTGCAGGGGTAACCTCCTCTGATGCCAAGGTGACATAGGATAGGACATTTCTAAAACAAAATATTGGTCCTGAAGTTTGATCCTATTTAAGCATTCATACTTAGGCCACTTTCAATTTAGAGACATCTCTAAGAAAAACCAATTCAAGCCTTTACTTTTATACTTCCTATGAATTTATAAATTTAATTGGCTCTCAGGTCCAAACTATCATTTATCTATAGAGATAAACTAAAATATGAGACAATTACTAGTATTTAAAGCCAAATCTATACGTTCCTTAGGATTGTCCGCAAGGGTTTATGGCTAGTGTTTTAGTCAGCCACAGGGGTGCCTTTTGAAATATACCAACAATTGGTCGGTTTTTATAAAGGGTATTTATTTGGGGTAGATGCTTACAGTTATAAGGCCACAAAGCATAAATTTCTTCCCTCAAAGTTCACGTGTTGGAGCAAGACAGCTGCCGATGTCTGCAAGGGCTCAAGCCTTTGGGTTCCTCTCCTGCCGGGGCTGCGTTTCTCTCCGGGCTTAGCTCCTGTTTCCTCCACAAGTTCACTGTAGACCATGAGGTTCTCTATGCTTTGTGTTGCTCCACAAGGCCAGCTGTAGACTATCAGACGAACGGCTCACTCCAACATCAGAACTGCTTCTCAAATCTGCTTCCCTCATCTCTGCTGCCTTTTGTTTAGCCTTTTATACTTGAGAGCACGCCCACTGAAGGGTGGGGCTCAACATCCCACTGACGTGGCAGTTAACACCCTAATCATAACTTATTATGATTATGATTATGCCCAGATGAACAGATCAGTTTACAAGCATGATCCAATTTATATTTTTGGAATTCATAATTAAATAAAACTGTCAAACCGTTACAGCTAGGATATGAACCTCTAACACTGTTGTTAAAAGAAGAATGGTTACCTGGACTGAGGGTGACAATCTCCTCTAGATTCCCAAGACCTCTGCAAATTTAGCATGTGATATTGAAAATTCACATCCTAAACTCTCACTTAGGGGTGTTCTGATGTAGGTGAGGCTCATCACGCACCAAGAAACACTGGTCTACCGTGGTCTCTACCTTACAATAGGAACCTTTAGCAAACATAGGTAAATCTTTTTGTTTGTCTGTATATTTTGTATTGTCCTATTTGTAAGAGACAAAGAGAGGATCTTGAGATTGTGCCCAATATGAATCCAATCCTCTGTGGAAAACAATTCTCCACAACTACTTTTCAGTTTTCATCTAGAGCCAGTAGGTGGCAAGTTTGGGGAGTTACTGATGCTACTGAAAATTCAGGAAAACCATGAACTGTCTCTCTTCCAACATAACTCACGGGGGTGGGAGGGCTGATTCTTGCTACCTTTGAAACCCACCTATAGACTTCAAGGAAATTACCCTGTTCTGAGCCTCTTCTTCCCAGAGAAGCACCTTCCTCATTGTTAAATTATCATGTGATTTCATATTTAAAGAAGGCTTTAGGAATCATGGAATTCAATCAAATAGATTTTGTTTTTCTTTTAAACAATAGAAGAAACAGAGACCCAAGAGGATTAAGTGACTAATGTCACACTGAATTAGAGTCAAGCTATCTAGATTTAGTTGAAGTTTCTTTCCATGATATTCATTCAGATTCGTCTAGGAGATGTAACTAATAAGAACTTGATAAAGTTGACCCTGATTTTTAAAAATTATTATTTTATTTTTATTTTTAAAGAAGCTTTAGATTACATAAGCTGACCCCATTTTGATTTGTGTTATCTATGTTGAGGTTTTTTTTCCCCCACAGTTGATTGGATAGCACTTTGGAATCCATTGTGGTTGAGTTTTAAGAGTTTATTTGAATACCATCCAGACATAGTACATCATTTCAAAACCTGAAGCCCCAGGCCCATGAATCCAAACTGCACCTGCTCCTCATTCCAGGCTGCTTTATGTAAATCCTTGCTCTCTGTTAAGGGTGTTAGGTGCAGAGGGTACAGAGATGGTCATAGAAGACCAGATAACATTGAGACAGATGAGTGGAAGCTGCTCATGGTAGCCAGGGAAGGTGCCGACAGATGAGGATAAACAAATGGAACTAAATGGCCAACCTGCGTGGCTCCTTCCTCGGACCTCAGTAGCGTGGTGCAGTGAAAAGAACATTTGGTTTAAGGGCTAAAGTCGGTTCTGTCAGTTGCTAGCTTTAAAACATTGGTCAAATGAACCTTGCAGGAGTTGGTTTCTTTTGTATAAAATGAGGATAATTAATACTGACTTTGTGGTCTTGTTAGAAGTATCTGAGAAAAATATATACATAACTGGCACATAATGCACATGTAAAAATGCACGTGTATATGTGTGTACGTGTGTGTATCTTGGATTCCAAAAGAAAAGTTGAATTATGTATTATTCCTTCTTTTATAAAGCCTTGCTCAAAAACAAAACAAAACAAAACAAAAACAGGCAACACTGTTGGAAACACAGATTTCTACACTTTTTAAAAGAGTTACATGAGTTTGAGTGTTGTCACAGTCTTTTCCTTTTTATTTCACTTAAACCTCATGCCAGTAAACTGTATGAGAAATCTTGTGTCTTCAACTTGCAAGTCTGGGTTAGCTTGGAAAGGTATCTTGGAGGGTGGCTACCTGGGGTAGGACTTGCAAGTAGGCTTTAGAGCCAGCCAGCCAGAGCTGAGTTTCCGCTCCAGCACCCATATTCTTGCCTAAGTCCCTAAGTTCTAATCCTTTGTTATCTCATTGGTAAAATGAGGCTAATGATACCTGTTTCTCAGGTTGTGGTTAAGAGTAAACAAGATAACATACATAGAACACTTAGCACAGATGCTGGCTCAGAATAAAAGGTCAACAAGTTGTATATATGTGTGTTTTCTTGTTAAAAGTGAATCTTAGACAATAAATGTTTGCAAGGATGGGGAGAAATTGGAACCCTCATATACTGATGATGGGATTGTAAAATGGGGCATCGGCTTTGGAAAACCATCTGGCAGTTCCTCAAAATTTTAAACATAGAGTTACTTTATGACCCAACAATTCCACTCCTAGGGATATTCCTAAGAGAAATGAAAACATATGTCCACACCAGAAATGTGTACATGAATATTCAAGGCATCATTATTCATAATGACCAAAAAGTGGGAACAGCCCACATGTCCATCAACTCATGAATGGGTAAAAAATGTGGTGTATATATATATACACAAGGGAATGTTTTTCAGCCTTAGAAAGGAATGAAGTTCTGATACATGCTACTATATGGATGAACCTTGAAGACATCAAGTTGAGTGAAACAAGTCAGACACAAAAGGACAAATATATGATTCCACTTATATGAAATAACTAGAATATGAAAAGTCATAAAGACAGAAAGTAGATTACAGAGTCCTGGGGAGAGAGTAGAAGTGGGAAAGGGGGAGTCAGTGCTTAATGGGTTCAGAGTTTCTGTTTGGGGTGATTACACTGAAACAGAAGAAGGCTGGTAATGGACAGTGGTGATGGTAGCACAACGCTGTGAATGTAACGAACAGCACTGAATTGTATGTTTGGGAGTGGCTGAGATGGGAAAATTTATGTTGTGTATATGTTTGCACATTTAAAGAGAGAGAGAGAGAGATTAAAGAGGCAAGGACAATTAAATGCAATACATAATACTTGACTGGATCTAATAATGGAGAAATAAAGGCCCAAAAGGACATTACTGGGACATATGAAAATATTGGAATATAGACAGTAAGCTTTATATCAATGTTACATGTCTTGAGCTTGATAATTGTACTTAAGTTGTTTATATAAGTGAATATCTTTGTTCTTAGGAAATGTATGGGAAGTATTAAGTATTCAGGGATCATGATGTATACAACTTACTCTCAAATGTTTAGAAAATAGACATATAGATCGATAGATGGCTAGCTAAAGTGATGTAGCAAATGTGTAAATTGTTAAAACTTGGTGGGGGTATGTTGGGATTTTCTATGTGTTGTGTTTTCTTTTTGCAGCTGTCCTGTGAGATTCAAGTTATTTCAAAATAAAAAGTTAAAAAGCAAAACTGGAAACAACCCAAATGTCCATCACCTGATGAAAGGAAAAACAAAATGGAATATTATTTGGCAATAAAAATGAAGCATTGATGCATGTTACAACATGGATCAACCTTGAAAACATTATGCTCAGTGCAAGAAGTTGCCATGAAAACCACATATTATGTGATTTTGTTTATGTAAAATAGCCCACGGAGACAGAGAGTCTTGGGCTGGGTCAGGCAGTGGGGGGCAGGGGGGTAGTGGAGTGGTGAGACTACTAAGGACTGTGGCATTTCTTTTGAGGGTGATGAAAATGTTCTAGAATTAGAGAGTAGTGATGATTGAACTACCTTGTGAATATACTAAAAACCACTGAGCTTTAAATGGATGGATTATATATGTGAAATCTGTGTTAAAACTGTAAAAACAAAGAAGTGAATCTTAGAAGACGTAGTGTTTGGACAAGTAGAGAGGAACAGGACAACGGGCAGAGCGGAGGGGAAACAGACCATGTGATCCACACATATGCCTGCGGGTTTGGGGGAACGGAAGAGAATACTACACTGACTGTGGGATACCTGAGGTGGGGAGCGCACTTAGGGGGGTCATTTAATATTGAGTTTAGCAATTCAAAGTTAACCTCATGCTCCAAGCCTGGTAGCAAGGGCAGAGAAGGTAGAATTTTCCAGATTCATCACATGCAGCATGGACTGGGCACGGGGGTGGGAGGGAGCAGTTGGAGGCAGGAGGACAGTAGCAGCTACTGAAAAAAAAATGGAGACATTTTCCTAGATGTTTGTGTTCGTACTTTGGCTGGGTCCATGGTAAATGCTTTGGTCTGGAAAGGAAGACTCCTGAGGTAATCTCTGGGTCTCCCCTTAGCTGCAGTGTGGGAGTCAGCGGGGGGTCAGGGACCCCTGTTTCAGGCTGCTGTGTGATGTCTTGAGAGACCCCGCCGGCCCTCCCTCCACATTGTGCTTTCTGTGAAAATTGTCCTTGGGGTAGGAAGATCCTCATTTTTGTTACAGAACACACACAGGTATGATGTTTCATATCCTCTCTGCCGCCTCACCCTTGCCTGTAATTGGAAACTGTTGCCCACAGTCTCACCAGTAGGACTCTGCCTTCCAGTATAGAATTCTCTTCTCCTCACCAACCTCTCCCTGTCTAACTTTACTTTCTTCAAATATTCATGGTCCTTTGTTTTTATTTTTCACTTATTTTGATTAGTGATGGTGAAGGGAATTGGAGAGAAGAGGCAGAGGACTCTTCTGTTTCATTAGGTTCTGATAAAGGGTAGTTTTTAAGGGCTGCCTCCACAAGCCTGCACACTTTTCGAAGTCACTAGTTCACCTCCTTCTCCACACACACCTTGTGCCCCCTCTCCACAGTCTTAACTAGCCTCCAGCTAATTCTGTGGTTGAGCTTTTCTTTGCCCTTCAGGCTGCTATTAACCATTTTCTTTTTATTCCTAGAGTTTGCCCTTTTCCCTCAAGTTCACTGTCAAAGAGTTTCTCTTGGGAGCCACCCTCAATTATAATATCAAACCTACTCTTGTGGTGCTGGAGCTGCCCGGTGCAGCTCCCACACTCGGGCTTGCATGCCAGAGAGGCTAAACGGATTCTTTCTTCCTCACTACTAGACCCTCAAGCAAGTTACATTAAGCACGAGTAGTTTATGAGGCATCAGTACAGCACCTCCCCCACCCATGGCACCCAGTATGCTTCATAGTGAAAACCCCAGAAAAATCTTTGTTGTTCTAATTACTATTCTTGTATTAACAACTTAGGTTATTGCTCAATGATTAGATATAAGCATATTTCTTCACAATTTGAAATAAAAGCCTTTTAGATGATTGGGCTTTGAAACCCGGTGGCTTTTTCCTGTTCGTAAGTTAGTTCCCCCTGTGAGACACACATAAACTTGGGCTGTGGAGGTTTGGGGAAGGGGGAGGGGGCTTCCGGGTACTCGTTCTCAGGTAGGAGATGTCACAGGAGGTTGCCACCTTGGGCTTCTTCATTCTATGTGGGACTGTTTTTTTTTTTTTTTCTTTTCCCTATCTCCCTCCCTTCCTTCCTTTTCTTTCATTCCCCCTTTTAGAAACCTGACAGTAGCTTCTAATTTTCATTCAACTGGAAATGAAAGTGTCTTTACCGCTCTTAGGCTTCCTTTTTCTTTTTAACTGCCTGTCCCCATCCACTGCATCCAGACTTTGCCCAGCTTTTAGGTATACTTAAAAAAACACCCTCTGCATTTGGCCCTGTGCCTTTATAGATGTATTCCTCTTTCCAGGAATGCCCGTTACCACTTCCAAGTCCCAGTAAACAGCTCAGCCCCAAACCAGCCCGAAGGTTTCTTTCCATCGTTCTGTCTATTCAAAAAAAAAAAAAAAAATATATATATATATATATAGTCAGGATTGCCCTGGAGTTCTTAGGACCTGAGAACATTCTAGGGATTTTGAACTCACTCCTTGGGTACAGTCCCTAATCTAAGCAGCGGGGAGCATGACCCTAAAATCAGCCAGAGGTCCGTGTGCTCCTGGGACCAGCAGTGATCTCAGAACACCTGACCCTCGACATCGTCCTCTGACCTGTCTCTGCACTTCTGGGGCTTTGAGGATATTGCTGTTTACCTCATTCATTCATTAATTTGTTTGTTCATTAGCTCATTCTTACAGTTGATCTACAAATACCCGAAAAAGGCCCCAGGAGAGGCTGTGAGGTGTATAAGACCTATATCGAGCAGTCTCAGGACGTTGCCTTATCCAAGTCCACTACCAGGATAGGGGCCTCAGAACCCCCAGGGAAGGAAAGATCATGGATTTAGGCTGAATATAAATTTCCCAATCATAAAATAACAGTGGTTCTGTTTACATAGCTACTGTTAAATTTAATTTAGCTTAAGTGCAAGTGTAAGCCCTAGTCCTTTTGCATGAGGTGGTCTCTCATTGAGGAGAGTTTTCCCTTACGAGACACGAAGAGCATCTTACCTTATTCCTTTGTTTCTCGGCTTTTGCCAGCTTTAAATCTCCATTTGTGAGAGCACACTCAGGGAATCCCACCCACCCACACCATCTGGGTGGGGAGGAAGGACAGCCACCCCGTGGGGTGCCCGCCCCACTTCAGGGTGCATCTGACCCAGCCCTGTCTCCAGGCTCCCTTTCTGCTCCTCTGGTTTCCATGACACTAATTCTCCTACCCCTGACTTCCTCCTACAACAGAGGACAATCTCAGGTCCCTGCAACGTTTTGTATGAAGGTCCCTATCTTTGGAATCATGCTTCTGGATTGTGAATGGACCTCTTGTTTGAGAATTTCAGTAGGAACCAGAGTTTCTTCATGAATTTGTAATGCAGCAATATACTGTATTTCACAGAACCCAAGATGCCACCAATTATAAGACATACCATTATTTTATGTCCTGCAATAAAAATAAATGCTGCCAATTAAACTTTGACAATCATTGACTGTAAGAGAATCCAGATTTCAGAGATGTTAAAATGTAAAAAAAAAAAAAAAAGCATATCTTAGAATCAATGAAATTTATAGCACACTGTTTAGGTGTACAAACTTTGGAGTCAGGATGCTAGGATGTAGATCTCAGCTCTGTTATTTAATGTTGGACCGTGGGCAAGCCACTTAACCTTTCTGGGATGAAGAGAATTAATGTTGAGAGAATTTTAAAAAGGGTATGGTATTTTATTTCCTATTACTGCTGTAACAAATTACCACAACTCAGTGACTAAAAGCAACACAAATTTACCAGCT
>PVKH010027913.1:0-12933 GCA_004027955.1 Chaetophractus vellerosus | reverse complement strand
ACTAGATATAATTACATATTTTTTTATATGACTTTTAGTCAGAAAAAAGCCTGGTTATTGTGCAGTAACAAAATAACCTGAAATCAATGGCTTAAGACAATGAAAGTTTATTTTTTGCTCAGAATCCATGTCTAATTGGGCTGTTTCTGCTCTATCCAGTTGCTGAAGAACCCTGGAAGTTGGGAGTCCCTCACCCGGCAGCTGTACCATCTGAATCCCAGGTGTCCCATTCCCCTCAGCAGAAGAAGAGAAAACTGGACGTTCATGCACCAGCTCTTAAATGCTTTGACTCAAAAATGACGCGTCATTTCCATTCACCTAGCCACGTGGCTCCACCTTACTTAAGAAGTCTTGAAAATGTGGGGGTGCACGTGGACAATTGACGACCAGTAAATATCTCTGCTGAAATCATATAATTACTGAACCTTAAATTAAAACATTTTCTATAATCCCCATCACCATCAAAGCCACATTTTTTTAAGCTATAAATTTATTTCATGCCCACCTCACAATACAAAGGAAATTTCTGGAACACATACAATACACACTTGCTTGCTGTTGCTGTGCTTAAAATAAAAATGGTTCTTAGCGTCTCAGACTCTTCCTAGCTCTCAGCCTTTCGGGGTCACCATGGAAGAGTGCCCTCTGGAGTGACCATTAACTGCCTCCAGGCCCCTCATTCTGCTCTCTTTTCCTCTCATACTGACGGTTTTCCTAGTGCATCTGCCTTTGCATTTTATATTTCTGTCTGCAGGCTGATTAGCATACTCTGACAGATTAAAAGGCTAAGGTCAAGCCAACAATCCCCTAAAGAAATACTGCTAATTATTGTCATATGTTTTTTAAATACTTTGCTCTTCAAAGAATTTAGCAAGGAATAAAATGCACCTTTGTACCTCAAGGGTTGTTTTAATATTATATTAGAAAATAAATCCCTTAGCCTTCCCTATCCCATTTGGTAGGAGGGCAATGAACCGTTCTGAGGATGCTCACGTAATTGCCGTCTCCACGTCAGGAAAGTTTCTTTCTGAAGTGACAAAATACTGCAATACTGTCATAACGCGGTCCAGGGAGATGGAAGCGCTTTAGCGGTTAAGTGTAAAGCCAGACGGCACCAGCAGACAGGCATCTAGCGAACAACACTGAGAGGCAGCAGAGGTCCTGCTTGGGGCTCACGTGCGGGTGCTGGCCTCCGCGGGTTTGAAAGCTGCCTGAGCTGCAGTGGCCCACTATCTCATCTCATGATGCCCGGTTTCCTGACCTGTAAAATGGGAACTTGGTAATAGCAGTCCCTGTCCCTTCAGGCTGTGGTGAGAATTAAGGTGAATTTGGAAGCGTGCCTGGAACTACAGCCTTGCTCACGAGGCTTCTGTCCTCGTCTTGGTGTTCCTACCTTCAGTTTCCCACAAGGTGGTGGACCACTTTGGTGAGCATAAGACCCATGTAAAGCATCATTCACCCGACAGCTCTGCGGCCTCGTTGGCTGCAGGTAGGTCATCACGGCACCCAAGGACAGTGCTCCTTAGAGGCCGTTTCAATCACGGCAGGCCCTGCCAGGCACAGGCCCAGCAGACAGGGCTGCGAGTGGACAGGTGTGGTCTCTGTTTATCCATCCGAGTTTTTAAAAATCAACCCACAGGGTGATACCTGAGTTGCTGCCCCTCAAACGGCTGTAGGGCTTGGTGGTGAGACAGCTGGCTTCAGAGGTGACTCTTGGCAGGCGGCAGGGGCCCCAGGGGATGGGGCTAGAGGAGGAGTTTGAAAGAGAGAGGAACCTGGGGAGGATCCTGGCAAGGAGTGAGAGGAAGGAGGGAGGGGGCGAGGAGTAAGATCAAAAGCTAATCGCTCGGCATGTTTTGAAAGACAGGAACAGGATAGCTTCCAAGCAAGAGGCGTCTAATAGCTCAAGAAAGTCTCAGTTAAGTTGTTCACGACAGGTGAAAGGCCAAATTACCAGATCAAGTGGCTACATTATCAAAAATTATTCTATTGATTTCAGTGAGGTGCGTTTTCCCTGAGATGATTGCCGCCATCTACAATCTCCCTTCCTGCTGATTTGGAGCACGCCGCAGCCTCCGCGTCTCAGGTTGTTCAAGCCGTGTGTTCAGGGTCAAGGCCAGCTCCCAGGCAGGCAGGCGCGGGCTTCGGCGGGTCAGCGTCTGCGTCGTTACTCAGAAATTAGGGGCAATGGGGTGTCGTTCACGCTGGGAACTTTCCGAGTTCTGGGTTTTCTGGGACATTTTCTTCAGGAGACCTCTTACTTTGGGAAACGGCCCCTCGTGAATCATTGGGATCTCGCAAATATATTTGGCCACAGCTGGAAAGCACAAAGACAGACCATTTAACTTTACAACATATGACCCCCCGGGGAAGTGCTTGAGTCTACATTTGAGGGAGGTAGAGAGTAGAGAGAGGGAAAGAAAGGGGCTTCTAATTTCACTTAGCTGGCCATGTGCTTCCTTGTATTTAAGAAATGTTATGAGAAAAGAACATTTACTAGAATATGGCTTCCTCTTAAGTAGAAATTGGAAAATTATCTTAGAAGTGCACTGATTATGTCACAGAAGAGAATGTTCTCCCTTCAAACCTGGATATAATGCCATTTTAATAGGTCTGTGAGACTGCTCCCCAAGAATGATTTCTCTGGGGGTCCAATGGTGGGTTGACAACTCTCTATTGCCAGTGGATTAAAAAGTGCAACGAACTCAGGGCCTGCTGTCCCTCCTCAGAATATCAAATCCCCTATCCCTATCTCCCGGCTGCTGTTCTTGAATCCACAGCTGCTTACTGTAAAACCAGGTGGGTGCACAGTGCCTTAGAGTTTACGTTTGAACTGGAGCCAAGAGAAAGTGCCTTTCTGGTGTTGCTGAACTTGCACCGAGCTCGGGTCCAGAGAGCACTATCGTGTCCGTTAATAAAAGTGCCAGGAGGGCGTGTGGTCAAACCTTAAGCCAATTATCCGCGCATTTGCTCTCCATCAGATGCCTCCTACTTCCTGAGACTCCTCCGGCTGAGGCTGAACATATTCACATCTTCCCCTAAAAGGTTTAGTCTAAGTTGCTTCTTCAGTGCTGTTTGAACATTAAATATGCAAATAATCATCATTACACTTCCAACAATTACACATGTTTGCGAGCACCATGTCAAGTGCTGGCAGCAGAGCAATCATTTGTAAAGACAAATATTCCATTCCAAGAGATGTCACGCTGCTCAGAAGATTCCTTTTTGTATTAGTAGCCACACTGCTGCTCCGTAAAGTGTGCAAATGAACGTGACAGTGCTGCCAATCGCTGCCAGGCCCTTCCTCTCCGCAGAGCAGGTGCCAATCACCCATCCCAAACAGCCCAGGCCTCGGAGCCGCGCAGACATGAAACGCGTCAAACGCCGAGGAGCCGGCACACGAGGCAGGCAGCCCCGATCCTGTGCTCCCTCCTGTCGCCCCCTCCCCATCTGGCCTCCTCTCCCAGGGGGCCCCAGGCCTTGGGATATTTTAATTTCCGATTTCTGACTCTATTATCATCTGTTTGTAACAGATGAATTGTCATTTGTAGCTCGGAGGTGATGTGGAGAGCCGCCTGAAACCACGGCCCGGTGTCACGGCAGGGCAAGGGCTCTTCTCTTTCCGTTTTGATCTCCTGTCCCTTTTTCCCTTCTCTGCCCTCCCTTCTCCTTGCTCCCTGCCCCTCCCCTCCCAGCTCTCCACGTAGTTATGGCTAATTGTCACCGTTTACTTTTATCACATCCAAAGTAGAGGCTTAGAGGAGCCGTGGCTGAAGTCGGGACTAATCTTGCCTTCTCCTGAAGAGGGAAAAATCCCAAGAATTGCAGGGTCCAATTGATAACCCTTGTGCTTCTTTTCCATGAAAGACGGATGACTCCGGCAAGCTTGGGAGCCTGCAGATAATGGGATTGACTTGGTGCTTAAATCTCAGCGAACCAGGACAGCATAAGTAATTAGTGAATGGGATCCGTCCTGGAGTGCTAATGATGGCTAAGTCTGCCCCACACCACTCTCAAAACTGCGAGAGGCACATCCATCTCACACAGATAAAAACCAAGGGGGCCCTGCTCACAGACACCATTTATTCCTTCGTTAGTACACAATTTATCCTAGAAGGGAAAAAAAAATCTAATTTTCCTGAGGTGATATCCAGAAGACCAAGTGACCACAGTCCCACCAGAGTTCATTTTGATCACAATACTGCTGCTGTTTTTAATTAAGAGAGGCTAATTAAGAGAAACTCTACATTTATCTTCTTATCTACCTGTCGGCAGAGACTCTCAGACGTTACCTATATTTGTTTACAATTTGGTCACCGGCTTTCTATCAGTGAGCCGGTGAAGATTCGTGCTTTATATCAAGGTTGGTGCAGTTGATGGGTTTTGAAATTGTTTTTAAGAGTGGCATAACTAACTACAAAGATGACTTTTAGCACCCCAGATCCTAGCTTGCATATATAAACAAACACTGGCTACATGAAGCATCTTGATAATTTTCCTCAATTCATTAAGGTGTAAGGCGTTTCTGTACAGATTGGCATTCTCGCTCATTTTTCTTTTTACCCAGAGTGATGGCACTTTATCAGGATAATTTAGATAAATGGCTTTTCACCGAGTTCACTTATCCTTCCAGCAACCATGATCGACAAAGAGCCACAAAAGATGAATGACGTTACATTTTGATCAAACATATGTTCTGTCAATGGAGAAAACCCTCCAGGTGGGCATCTTCCTTTTTTTTCCCCTTGTCCCATTGGGTTTGATCAAAATTCTCAATAGCTAAAATGTCCATGAAACCCACTTTTGTTGAGATGGCCAGTGTGTCTAAAAATTAAAAACGAAAACCTAGAGCAAATGTATTTCAACTCAAAAGCTAGCAGCAATCAGACATGCCAGCCTGACAATTCTTATGTGCCTTGATCAGAAATCAGTGTGACGGTGTTTGAGTCCCCTTCCCTGGCTTTGTCCTGGCAAATGGTGTTAAAAGCAAACAACAACAACAAGCATTGCCTCTTCCATCAATTTAAGTCCATCTCTTCCCTGGTGGTTGCTTTTCTGCAAGCTTTTCATTTAGGGACCAAGGGAGTTACAAAAGATAACGAGTTAAGCCAAACTAACTGGTTAGGAAGATGCTTTCTCAAAACTAATTTTCCCCTCCACCCCATGTGCCAACCAATCCTTTCTTGTTGTAGTGTGAGATTTGTTTCCGTGATAGTGGTATCTGTAGTAACTGGTTTCAGAAGTCATGTTTGTATACATGTAGCGAATCTTTACATATGGGTGAATTAGCATATCAAGAACTGATTTCTCTGAAACTTTTCTTAATATTTAGTCTTGGAGGCGAAAGCTCACTTTGGGAGCACTCCATTTGCAATCTGTAACTGATAAGGAGGCATGTGGACTATTGGAGACGGTAGAGTAGAAGGAGAAGCTTACTTTCTTTGCTGCACTCATTTTCCTAGATATGAATTTTCTCTACATTTCAATTGGACCAAAATTTGACTCTTATATTCACATCAGAGCAGTCCATTTTATTATTTATTTACTTATTTACTTATTAGGAGGTACTGGGAATTGAACCCAGGACCTTGTACATGTAAAGCACACATTCAGTCACTGAGTTACACCCCCTCCACCAGACAAGTCCATTTTATTATTTGTGGTTCAAATTTGTCTATCTCCCTAAAGCAAAGGAAGTTTATTTCAATCCTATGATTTTGCTCAAAAGCAATATCATGTGAGATATATATTGCTTGAAACAGTTCATTTTACTTATCAACATCAAATTTTATCCTTAAAATATTTTATCTGAATTTTTTCTATCTATACCAAGCAATAATGTAGACAGTTTTTTTTAAACTATTTGTTCCCAAAATCATCACTCATGTGAAGTTCTAACACTCATTGTACCACCACAATAAAATTAAAATACATATCGTGTGATTCTTTTAAGAGAGTTAGCAGCATGTTAAAAACGTTACTTTGTGTAAGCTGTAATGTAAACTATAGACCAGGGTTAGTAGCAATACTTCAATATGTGTTCAGCAATTGTAAGAAATGCACCACGCTATTGAAAGATGTTGTTAATAGGGGAAAGCGTGGGAGGAGGAAGGATGAGGTATATGAGAATCTCCTATATTTTTTATGTAAAATTTACGTAGTCTAAAGCTTCTTTAAAAATTAAAAAGAAAATACTACCCCAAACAGTGACACCTTTCTATAGAAAACAAGCTATTAGAAAATGTAAGCAACAAAATACAAAAGATATTGTTTCCATAAAAGCAAACAATTATTTTATATAAGTACCTAACTTTTGTGTTTAAGTTTTGAATTTTATATTATCTTATGTACAATTTGATTGAATGTAGTTACGTTCAACGTCAACATATTTGAAATATGATGATGTTTAATTAAATTTGTGAATAAGTGATGCCTTATCTTTAAAACACCACTTGATGGGGGATAGCCCTCTTCCACCTCATTAGGAAGCTGGGAGTTTGTGCTCACAGGGGCCTGGTGATGCTGTATGGCCAGGCTTCTCACCAGGGTGAGTGGAGTGCTTCAAAACACAACCTCCTCATTCATCTTGTGCAACAATCTAATACAACCTCAGCTAGCACACGGATGAGCTCCATCTTATGATCCATAAAAAATAAATAAATTCAGAAAATAAAAAAAAAACTTTACTTTGAAGTTATAAAAGGAGCACCACATATCAAGTGAATTTGAATTCAGAAAAATGCACTTCTCTCTTCTGGGAAAAGTGGTTCTTCTGTAGGGTATTTTAAGGTTATTTCACACGTCCAAATTAGTTAAGAAAACCCTTTCTATTAAAAACTGTTAGGAGATGCTGAAAGCAACTCTACATTCCTATGTTAGAGCCAGGAGGGTAAGACAAAGGGTGCTGCGGTCTCATTGCCTGGGTGGGAATCTGAGCCTCACCCCTCACCAGCTGAGTCTCCTTAGGCAAGTTTCATCACCTTCTGCCCCTCAATCTCCTCCTCTGTAAACTGAGGGTGAGAGCATTACTCTCGTTACCCATGTAAATTGTGTAAATAGCATCTAGCACAGGGTGAGCACTAAAAGACAATCAACTATTTTTTAAATAGTTGCATCTTCTTAATAAAAGAAAGGTTTACTGTTTCCTAGCCATGCAGGATTGCAGGTTTCCACTGAAAACTCCAGTGACTTCTGAAGTGCTCTGCTTGCTAATGAAGGGAGAACCTTCTCCCAGATAATATTCAGGCAGTGGGGGCATTTGTGTTTTTAGAAAGCATGATCCTTGGAGTCAGTCTAAGAGATGCTTGAAGGGCCAGAGCAGGTGTTGATCAGCCCTGCATCTCGCACGATTCTAGGGCAATGTTTTGTTTACAACATGCATTCATTTAATATCTGTCCAATTTAGAATGATTCTACACTTAACCCCAACCCCCACCCCAGAAAATATCTAATAAATGAGATGCTGACATGCAGTGCCAGGAAATATGCCTGAGATGAGAAATAGGACTTACCCTTGACCGAGAACCCATTGTGAAAGAATTATCTGATTTTATATGGCTCCCATTCTGGGTTCACGTTTAATAAATAAATATGAGAAGGAGTTCACTATATTACCTTAGAGCAGTCTGATATCAGCAGTGAGAGAGAAGACAGTGTCTCAGTGTAAAGCTTTTTTTAAAAAAAAAATTATCTGTCCCTCTTTTCCCACTGGTAAATAACGGCCACTAAAAATATCTCCCACATTTCTTCAGGGATGGGTTTGGCATAGTAATAAAGATTATTGAGTTCTTTGAAATTTTAAGGCGAAAATATCCAATAAAAGTTTGAAACGTCTTTGGGTATGTTGATCGCTTTGCTATTTCACCTTTGGTCTTCCTCCTGGAAGCCCTTCGCCTTGCCTGGCTGTGTTGTGGTCATTCTTACATTGCTGGTTGAACTTCCCCTAAGTGGAGAGTTCCTTTACTGCGTGAGAAATGGAGCCTTTCAGTGGAATCCTGGCAGTTAGAATAGCCATACTCTCTGAAGAGTAGGGTTACATGGGCAACTTAGATGAAATCTATGAGGTATTCTTTCAATGAAAGAGACCTAGAGAATGGGAGAGGGAGAGAATGGGAGTGAATGATTAAATGAACTTCAGGAGCGTTTTCATCTGGGAAACAAGTGTGAAAGAAGGAATAATAAATGACTCCCTGCCTTTCTAGAAAACGATTGATTGCTATCCATTGTCTGTTCTGGAAGCCATCTGATAGCCCATGCCATCTCCCAATAGGCATAGAAAAGCTTACAAAAAAAGGAGAAGGGTCAGCTAAGTAGAGAGAAGAGGTTTAGCCAAAACAAACCCAAATGCTTCATTTCACTAAGCTTTGACTAATGTGATATTAGACACCCAGGACCGTCAGAGACAAGAGCTAACTAGCCTTTAGCCAACCACGCTGCGAATCACACTTCTCACATCAAGACGCGGGGTAATGAGATTCTCAGAAAGTACCACATTTAGAAACAATCCCTTAAACTCGAACAAACAGTTCCCGACTCCTGCCGGCTGCTGGCCCATTTCCACTGGTGAAGTTGGAAAAGCAGCTCTGCGTTTTTTTAGGGGTAGATTTTGTTTGTTTGTTCTCGACTACCAATAGCAAGAGCTGGCAGCTGGTGTGAGAATAAAGGAAAATATGTGTGTATTGGCAGCCGACAATTCATAACACGGCCTGATTATTCCCTCGCAGTCTTAAACATCAGAACGTATGGCTTTAAAAAATAATAATTTGCATGGACGATTTTACAACTGTACATTGAGGATTATTTGCTGTTGTGGCATGAGGTGGGATTTTTAAAAATCTCCTCCCACAGAGATTAGTGTGAATTTGTGACCAACGTGATTCATAACTGATCAATCTTGAACATTTTAAATTTTTGTTAAGGGTTTAGCAGCCATCATAGGCCATTTTTAGCCACGGAATGAGTGCTTGGTAAACCTACATCTCCACCTAGTGGTGTCAGGGAACAGTTAATTACTTTCTATCACAAGGAAACCACGGTTTCTCGTACTTTGCAGCCAGCGTGAAAGCCCTTGGTGGCTACGTCGGTGAAGCACAATATTTAAAGATAACATTTTAATCTCGGAATACTTTTACTTCTGTTCCATTCCCCCTTCCATTTTCCTTCTCCTCCACCCTAAAAGCTGACATTATTACATTGCAAAAGAGCTGAAAAATATTCCTCCCACTCTATTTTTCATTCTTATACTGTGCTCAAAGACTTTGACCAAAAACTCATTTGGGTGGCAAAGGATCATTTTCAAGATTTCCTCACCCTCCTTTGCTTTTTATTCTCTGCCAGCTCACTACTTGGCAGGCATTGCACGGTGACAGAGGCCAAATTTAAGTTTCTGTATAGATGTCACAAGGCTTATTCTCGGTTGGCTAGAAAAATTACTTATGATGCTCCCACACCTTTCAGGTTAGTGACGGGGCCAGCTCTGTATTCCCACTCCTGATCATCCCTGATCCAGAGGAAACATCAAAACTCATGCTCACATAGCGGCACGTTGCTTTCCCATTAAGCCCTGATGCCTATGCCGAAAAGGAATCGGTTTAACCACAGGAATCTTTCTCAGGTTTATGTCATTTTGAATAATCAATAAACAATTAAGACTGTTTTGCTTCTTTAATACCAAAAGGACATTTGAATTTGGGCACGGTTAAAAGGAAAGAGTTTGTTTTGCTTTTAATTTGATTTACAAGATTACGCAGCACCTGCTCCTCGGAGATGTTATTTCAGTGATTGTACTGCTTCTGCCCTACTCGCCCCTTCTCAGCGCTGGATTCATCTGCACTGTAGTGAAATGGAGGAACCAGGGCTTTTCAGCCGGTATATATCTAGAAAAATTAAAGCTAACCCGAAGAGTTGCTGTTTGCTAATCCCTGTAATTAAACACTACTTGTTAGAGGGTATATTAAACTGATTGAAGCTGTTGTCATTGTATTGGGCCCAAAAATGTTTAATAATCCTACCCTGCAATGCTGAATTCTGTAGTACCTATTAATTAACACCCATTAACTTATATAGAAGGCAAAAAAGAAAGGCATGTATTATTTGTCAGTTTGCTTCCGCTCTAACCTCTTTTTCCCTAAACCTAGTGTTCTGGCATGTAATTCCTTAAATTCCAGGAAAGCTCCTGACGTATAGGGAGAAATGTATGGAAAGAAAGTAAGAGAAGAATTCGTAGGGCATTTTTAACTTTCTCAGAGTTTAGAGCAAAATGAGCACAAGTCTTTCACTGAGTTGCTTACACTCATCAGTCGTCATCATCTTACCTATTACCAAAGATCAATTATACTTCGCCTTTTTCCTCATAGCCCCCCAGTTTCCCAAAATGCTGCATTGTGGGACAGTTGGAAGAAATTTCTCTAGTTTGTTAATGTGTTCTCAATATTAAGCTCTTTAAGAAAAAGCTGTAGTTTACCATCTTTTTTGTCAGAATTCTCTGCAATTAAATGACAATAATCAGCACAATCTTACTTCTTCAACGTCCTTCATCATCCAAGAGTATAGCAAGGAGTGAGAGCCAGGAATGAGTCTTCTTTATTTACATAGCAAAGAGGAGAAGCACCAGAGATTCCTCCCATATATTAAAAAGAAGAAGAAAATCTGCTCCAAAATGACTGGCATACGATTTTAAACTCTACACCTTGAACGTTACGTGCCAACTATCATGAAACACATCAGTTCTTCAATTCCCTGTTAAGCTTCACAGGGTCTCCATTCTAGACCCTTCAGCAATAGCTTGGTAAAACATTCTGCAATGAAAATAAGATCCCAAAGCAAGACTCCACCTGGCACATCACCTGAAAGTCGACCTTCAACGCAAGGTGGCGGCTTCCTTAGTCCCTGGTCCCAGAGTGGAAAGCTCTGGTCCTGACAGAATCCCTGGCTGATGCAGCAAGGCTCCTGATGTGACCTCACACCAGGGAGCAAGTCTTGTGTCTCCAGCACAGACCTAGCTGGGAGGACCCAACATGTGCTCTATGGGCATACATCCTTATCAATCACTGCCATTTTGTTTGTTTTAAAATGTTATTCCTTTTTTAAAAAAAAATAAGGAAATTTACCACCTCAGTGAAGGAATCTCAAATGGAAACTACAGGATTGACCCAATAACTAACCGGTGTCTTCTAAAAGAAAACCTTTCAATTCCATGGCATACTACCATTTTCCCACATGGCAGCAGGAATCCCAAACTGGAAGCTACAAAGAAAACACCAGAAGAACAAATAGAAACTTTGTGCAAATGAAAGGGGAAAAGCTGGATTTATTTCCACAACAAGGGATTCCAGGGATTAAGGAAGATTCTGCACCAAAAAAAAAAAAATTTATTGTCAAAAGTGTACAACAGCTACCCACTTCACAAAAGCTGGGATTTGTTCCTAGAATCTCACATCGATTTGAGTATGTCCAGGGTACAGGGGAAGCCTAGATTTTTGCGAAGTCAAGTGTCATTCTAGGAAGACAGGCTCTAAATGGAGTGAATTTTCCATTCACTACACATGAAACTACTAAAGCTCAGTAGTATGGTTTATAAAAATTAAATAAGATAGTCACTTCCTTTTCTTCTTTCCCCTAAGTGCTCCTTCATCCCCCTACAGAATTTAAAACTCTAATATGTTTGGAATCACTGGATGGGTAGACAGGGAGGGAAGGCCAAAGTTTGTGATCCTTATCTAAGGCAAACTCTATTAGCAGACACTTGGCTCACATTTCAGGCCACTTGCTCTAGTTCCCTCACAGAAATGATACCGTGTCTTTCTCAGAGACTCCAAGAGTACTTGATAAGTAGTTCTCTAGTGATCATTTTGAAATCCCAGTGCTTAAATGATAATGGATATTAGACCTTGGGAAATGCTGTCACCAGTCCCAGATAGAAGCACGGAGTCTAGAAGTGGGACGTGTGAAGGAGCCCAACACTCTCCTGCTACCCTATTCATTTATCTGTTTTTTTCCTACTCTACATTTTTATTTCATTGAGAGCAAAAATCATTGCTTATCTTATCTCCCAACAGTTACTGCAATGTGTGGCTTGAGGTAGATGCTCAGTAAATATGTGTTGACTAATTTTTCTTAACAAATTCAGATCCAAACAGTGACTCTTAGCTCTCAAAATACATCACTTTATTGTGTTGTTCCTTTTGTGCATTTATGTGCTTATGGGTGTGTGTGTGTGTGTGTGTGAGTGTATGGAAGTGTTTGTGTGTTGAGTATTATTTCAAGATTCTTTCAAGGGTGGTCGTCTAAGAATTGAGCAGGGTGCGTTAAACGGAGCAACGACCGAACAAAGATTAGAATGAATAAATTCTCAAAGTCCAGGAATTTTTCCATCATTTTTCACATATAGTTCTTTCAACAACTCTAAAGTTCTTTAAACTAATATTTATGGAACTACTAAAATCTGACTGCTTGAAATGTTAAGGCTCATGCTAAAACTTCCCCAAGACAATAACTCAAAGAATGAATCAACCTAAGGACTCACTGTAACCACCTCCAAATACTAACATCACCAGGGGACCTTGCTGGAAAGAATATCCTAGAATGCTGTAAGCCACTTATGAAATATCTGATAGATCAGATAGTTGTTCTATGCCTGTCCTCTCCCAATTTAAAAATCAATTAGAATGGCTATGCAGTTGCCTTTTCATTTGCTGTTTATGGTTTTCTACAATACCGCCAGATGCCAAGGCCCCTAGTTTCTCATGTCATACAGCCTCCCCACTTGCAAAGATAAAGCTACAGCTGGCAGTACTCGGCCCTTGCATCTTCTTTCTTATACACTTCTTTTACTTCACAATTTTCAATCAAAATGAAGAAAAGTAAGCTGCTGTATCCTACATGAATCATTTCTTTCCCCACCTTATATTGCTGATGAATATTGCAGAGTTTAGG
>PVKH010027912.1:0-12931 GCA_004027955.1 Chaetophractus vellerosus | reverse complement strand
TACATGCACTGCTGTTTTCCTTGCCTCCTTTCTAATATACATGTCCTTTGACCTGAGCTAGATCATTGTCAACATATTTTGCCCTTTTTTTGTATTTTTCTTCTTCATTATTTCATCCAAATCTCTGTACATATGCACCCAAGTTAAATGTTACTAAGTGACAGATTTCCAGGTCTTATAGAGACAGAGAAAAATGCAGTGATGAAAAGATTCTTATTATCCCATTTCAAGTTCTTTGCATAATCTACGTGCTCAATTTTCTTTTGAAAATTGCTCCTCAAATCATGTTTAACCATTCCAAAATAATGCTATTTTTTCCTTTGCCTTAATCCTCTCTCAGAACTTGTTTAATGTAAGCCCCTCCCTCATTAGCCTCTTTTAAGGATTGAGTGCATAATACCATTAATTGTTCTAGTTTCCCAAATCAAGCATTTAGAGATATCATGAATTCTATGCATGACTCAATATTGTGAAATTATGGACTTCCCAGGCCAACTTTTTACCTAAGCCAAAAATATAGTTAGTAACCATGATGGAGAAAATGAGGATAACTTGGGCTTTAATTTATGTGTGCACGTATAGATATTTATTTGTATTTACTATGAGCATATATATAATACCTATATGTATTTTAAAGTTTCAAAGGTATTGTCATGGACATAATATTCATTTATTTTTAACCATATGTCTGTGATAAGTAATTGATATTTGGAAGCTAAGGAAACAGAGACTAAGAGTTTGTAACTTGTTGCCAAGGATCACCAGGTCAGTAAATCAGTAAATGGAGATGTCAACATTCACAAGCAAGTTTTAAAATTCCAATGCCTCAAATGAGTACGTCTAAATCTCCCTCTCTCCTGTTATAGCTGGCTATCTAGATAGTTATTTAGTTGTTTATTTATTTATTTATTTAATCTATTATGTGTCAGGTACTCTTTTAGGTGCTTAGGATATAGGAAAGAAAAACAAAAGATCTTTGCCCTGTTGCACTTATGCATGTTATATGTTTACTTTTAATCTATATAACAAGATCTCAATTATTAAATACTACAAACAGAGGATATATTTAAGGTGGGACAGAATAAAACAGTGAACTTCCCAGGAAAGATTATAGATTAGTTGAGGGATGGACTTATTTGGATTTTTGGGGTTTTTATATGTCTTAAGTTCCCAGGTAAGTTCTGACTTCAAAAATATTTTAAAATAATTTGTTTAATTTTTATGAAAATGTTTTTCAATTATATTACAACTCATACTTGATTCTGAATATGACCATTTCAACTTTACAAAAAATAACATAGTTACATTGGAATGGATTCCAAAAATGACTTCAAACATTTTGGGGCAAAGTTATCTTGTGCATGTAGTGTATTTGCAAACAATATAGTTTTATATTTATCTTCTTTTATAATAAGATCCTTTGTCATCATGGGGAACTGAGTTCATAGTTGTTTGGTTTCAGACAGGGTTTAGATAGTATAAATAGGAGAGTGAGACATAGGAATTCCACCTTCTTTTTAATTAAAAAGTTAACAATATCTTCTAAGTGACAGTTTGTTTGAAAAAAAAAACAATACAAGGGGTAGTCTGGAGTTTAACATCCATTTTTCAGTAGTTTGCCATATAACAATGCTAGTTTTTAGGACTATTGACGTAAAACTGATATTTACTATCTATTAAATTTATTACAGATGCTCTAGTGATTTAAAACAGAAATCTAACCTCCTCAGAGAAAACCAATCTGTAGATAGTACCTATCAGTTGAAGATAAACCATTTTTAGATGGTATCATTTAATTCGCCGCTGAAGAATCTATCTAGTTACATACATATAAATTGCAAGACAATTCAAAGTTACCTGTACACACTTGATTTAGTAAAAAACATATTTTGGTCTTATAATATTGCAAAAAAATTAAAATAATAGCTCATAACTTAGTCCCTTATCCACTTGAAAGGTGTAGAATTAGGGAGTAAAGTTAGAATGCAAAAATTAGAATATGAACATCTAATTGTTTTGAGGCACAAAAATTGGTAGTTTTATTCTGCTACTGGAAACAGCATATGCCCCACATAGGTGTATTGCTGAAACCAATAAATAAAACAACAAGGAAAAGAAAATCATATTCCTGAGGAGAAAAGCAGGAATGAGTTTACAACACCTAAAATATGTAATTACTTGACATTAGCCTTGATAGTACCAGACCCTAAATTTAGATTAGAATGTATATTTACACAATACTAGGTTATCCTGGGTTCTCAGAGTCTGTTACTCTTCCTACGACTTCTGGTCTGCCATGGATTCTTTAGGCTGAGCCATTTAACTCCCTGGCTTCCAATTCTTCCACCTCCCACTCTCCCCAGTGCTGTCTTAGAGGGAGAAATACCTGAAATCCCCTTCAGAAAAGTGCCATGAGTCCTCTCAAGGGCTGGACTCACACCCCAGAACTCAAACCACATTAGGAATTAAACTAATTGAAAACAAATCCCTGAGGTCTTGTTGAATTAAGAACAGTTACTTGGCCAGCACAGGTGGGCCTCAACAGGTGGTCCCTCTGAAATGGCATGCTAATTGAACTTACAGAAATCTAATGGCATTAATTGTTCCTTGGGAGAAATTTCAAGTTAACAGAGTCTCCTAATCATTTTTAATACATATTTTATTAAAGAAGTTAGGAGCTTACAAAACAATCATGCATAATATGTAGACTTCCCATACATCACCCCATCCACCAATACCTTACATTGTTTTGGAACATTTGGTACAGATTTTAAGAGAACATCACCAGACTCTTACTACCATCTATGGTCCATAACTTACTTTTGGTATATTTTTCCCTACACCCCCATAATTAACACCATGTATTAGTACTGCACATTTGTTAAAGTGCATGAAAGAACATTTTCATATTTGTACAGTTAACCACAGTCCATGTTCCACCATATGGTTCACTGTGTTCTACACTCCCATGCCTTGTACAATCTATCCAAAGTGTTTACTCACTTGGTCTCATTTTTAACACAGAATCGTGCAGTCAGTAAGTTTTTGGACATTTTCCTTAGTCCAAAAGAAAAAATCCTGTCCACCCCTATTTTTGACACTTAGGGTTGATATAATTCTTTCTTTGACAATGATGTAAGAATATTACAATATTGCTGTTAACTATAGTCCATATGTTACACTAATTGTATTTTTCCCATACATACCCATATTCTTACCACCTTGTAATAGTGAAATACATTTGTTCTACTTCATAAAAGAACATTGTTGTATTTGTACTATTAACCAAATTCTCATCCACCTCTGGGTTCACTATGTTATTCAGTCCTAGATTATTCTCTAGCTTTCTTTCAGTTGATATTTACATCCCTATTCTACCCCTTTCAGCCACAATCCCATTCATTATCCTCACTATAATGTGTTACCATGGACTTTATCCATTTCCACACTTTTACAATCAAGCTAATTCAAAATTCTACATATATGAAGCATCAGTACCCCTTCCCAGCCCTCATCCTATCTCCTAGTAATGTATGCTCTGGGTTTTAACTCCACGTGTTTATTCTTCGTATGTAGTTCATATTAGTGAGACTATACAATATTTGTCCTTTTGTGTCTGGCTTATTTCACTCAGCATACTGTCCTCAAGATTCATCCATGTTATCATATGTGTCTCAATTTCATTCCTTCTTACAGAAGCATAGTATTCCATTGTATGTATATACTGCATTTTGTTTATACTTTCATCAGTTGATAGACACTTGGGTTGTTTCCATCTTTTGGCATTTGTGAATAACGCCACTATGAACATTGGTATGCAAATGTATTTTCACATCACTGTTTTCAGTTCTTGATATATTTCTAGTAGAGGGGTTGCTGGATGGTATAGCAATTCTATATTTAACTTCCTGAGGGGCCACCAAACGTCTTTCACAGGCGTTGCACCATTCTACATTCCCACCAAGAGTGAAGGAGTATTTCCGTTTCTCCATATCCTCTCCAGCACTTACTGTTTTCTGTTTTTTTAATATTGTTCAATCAGTGAGGTGTGAGGTGATATTTCATTGTAGTTTTGATTTGCATTTGCCTAATAGCTAGAAATATTTAACATTTTTTCGTGTGCCTTTTCACCATTTGTATTTCCTTTTTAGAGAAATGTCTATTTTAGTCTTTTACTCATTTTTTAATTTGATTGTTTGCCCGTTTATTGTTGAGCTGTATACTCTCTTTATATAGCATGGAAATCAAATCCTTATTATTTAGTTTCCAATTATTTTCTCCCATTGAGTGGGCTGCCTTGTTTGTTGTAGCAGAGATGTACTTAGTATCCTTAGTAGTAATGACCACAATTTCATTTTTTATTTTATTTATTTGCATCTTGTCTATATTTTTCTTTGTTAATCTGTCTAAGGGTTTGTCAATTTTGTTCATCTTCTCAAAGAACAACTTTTGGTTTTGTTAATTCATCCTATTGCTTTTTTGTTCTCAATTTCATTTATTTCTGCTCTGATCCTTGTATTTCATTCCTTCTCCTTTCTTTGAGACTAGTTTCCTGTTCTTTTTCTAATTCCACCAGCTGTGTGGCTAGGTCATTGATTTTAGCTCTATTTTCTTTTTTAATGGAAGCATTGAGGGCTATAAATTTCCCTCTCAGCACTGCCTTTGCAGCATCCTTTAGGTTCTGATATGTGCTCTCACTTTCATTCATCTCAAGATATTTATTGATTTCTCTTGCAATTTCTTCTTTGACCCACAGTTTATTAAATAGTGTACTATTTAATCTCCATATATTTGTGAATTTTCTTTTTTTCTGCCTGTTGTTGGTTTCTAGCTTTATTTAGAGAAGTGCTTTGTATAATTTGGGTCTTGTTAAATTTATTATTTGTTTTGTGACCTAGCATATGCTCTATATCTATAAGCACTTGAGAAGAATGTATATCCTGCTGTTTTGTGATGCAATGTTCTGTATATGTCTATTAGATTTAGTTCATTTACCATATTATTACATCTCTCTGTTTCCTTATTGATCATCTACCCAGATGTTCTATCTAATTATGAAAGTAGTATATTGAAGTCTCCAACTATTATTGTAGCGATATCTATATCTCCTTTCATTTTTTTCCAGTGTTTGCCGCATGCAATTTGGGGCATCCTGTTTAGGTGCTATTTCTTCCTGGTGAATTGCCCCTTTTTTATTAATATATAATGTCCTTCCTTGACTCCAATAACAGTTTTGCTTTTAAAGTCTATTTCATTTGACCTAAGTATAGTATTCCAGCTTTTCTTTTGCTGTTACTGCATGCATGGAATATCTTTTTTCCTGCCTTTCACGTTGAATATACTTGCATCCTATGGTCTAAGGTGTGTCCCATGTAGACAGCATATAGATGACTCCTATTTTCTTAACCATTCCACCAGTCTGTGTCTTTTGATTGGGAAATTTAATTCATTAACATTCAAAGCTATTAGTTAAAGGGTGTTCCTCTTTCATCCATTTTGGCCTTTGGGTTTTATCTCTCATATCTTATTTTCACTACTCTTTTTACACTTTTAGTCACTTTTACTGATATAATCTTTATTTCTAAACTCTCATCCAAGGTTCTCTCTTCTATTTTTTTCTTTTCAGGCCATGGCACTCCTTTTAGTATTTCCTGCAAAGCCAGTCTTTTGGCTACAAACTCTCTCATTTTCTGTTTATCTGTGAATATTTTTGAAAGACAATCTTGCTGGATATAAGATTCTTGGCTGCCAGTTTTTCTCTTGCAGTATCTTAAATATACCACACCACTGTCTTTTTGCCTCCATGGTTTCTGGTAAGAAGTCAGCACTTAAACTTATTGGGCATCCATTGTATGTGATGCATCACTTTGACATTCTGATTAGTATGTGTCACAGAGTAGGTCTACTAGGATTTATTCAGATGGGAGTACATTTTGCTTCTTGGACCAGATATCTATGTCCTTCAATATGGTTGGGAAATTTTCTACCATTATTTCTTCAAATATTCCTTATGCCCCTTTTCCATTCTCTTCTCCTTCTGGAACACCATGACGTGTATTTTCACATCTCCTGTGGTCATTTAGTTCCCTGAGACCCTGTTCAATTTTTCCATTCTTTCCTTTTCTTTTGGAGGCCCTGTCTTCAAACTCACTGATCCTTTCTTCTGCCTCTTCATATCTGCTGTTATATGCTTACAGTGTACTTTTAATTTCATTTATTGTGACTTTTAGTCCCATAAAATCTGCTATTTTTTTATGTATGCTTTCAAATTCTTCTTTGTGCTCACCTAGTGTCTTCTTAATATCCTTAATCTCTTTATCCATCTCATTGAATTTATTAAGGAAATTTGTTTGCACATTTATGATTAGTTGTCTCCTTTATGTCATTTGGAAGCTTAGTTTGTTCCTTTGACTGGGCCAGACCTTCTACTTTCTTGGTATGGATTCTAATTTTTTGTTGGTGTCTCAGCATCTGATTTATTCATGTATTTATTAGGGACTCAGTTTCTCTCCATAGTCTAGGGCTTTCTATTTGATTTGATTTGTGCTACAGCCCCTCTTTGATACTTGGTTCAACTTAATTTGGAACGTTATAGTGGGTCATGTTTAGCCAATATGAGATTTTTTCAGTTCTTTTTCATCTGTTTCTTGCCCTTTTCCCCTTGCTATTGGCTGATTAGGAGCCAAGGATGCAGTTAATACTGAAAGCTGTGGAGTTGAAGCTGTCCATGTTGCCCCAGGAACTGATGAAGCTTCTCTCATCTTTCTCCTCTGCCAGGGGTAGGGATGGAGCCGCAACTGTATCCAGTAATCAAGTTTTGCAGGCAAAACCATTTGTAGTTGCCCAAAGAGACTGATGGAGCACCACACCCCTACCTCCACTACCTGGGGTGGGGAATAGACCCACAGGTGTGTGCAAAAATCTTGTCCTTGTGGGCTGAAAGCAATGCAGCTGCTGGGAGAGGCTGAGGGAGTACTATTCCTTCTACTCCATATTGGGGACAGGGATGGAGCCACAGATGTGTCTTAATAGTCTAGTCCTTGTGGGCTGAAAGCAGCTGCAGTTGCCCAGAGTAGCTGAGGGAACACTGTCCCTACTCCTGCCCTATCAGGGGTGGGAATGGAGCCACAGATGTGTCCAACAGTTTGTCCATGAATGCTGAAAGCAGCTGCAGTTGTCCAGAGAAGGTGAGGAAGCACTATCCCTCCTCTTGCACTGTCTGGGACAGAGATGAAGCCACAGCTGGGTCCAACAGTCGAGTCCATGTTGGCTGAAAGCACCTGCAGTTGCCTGGAAAGGCTGAGGAATCACAAACCCCTCTTCCTATCCTATTGGGGGACATGGATGGAGCCACAAATGTCCAAGAATATAGTCAGTGTAGGCCTAAAGTGCCCGCAGTTGCCCAGAGAGCCTGAGGAAACACCACCACCCTCCTCTCCTATTGGGGATGGGAATGTAGCCATGTGAGTGCCCCAACAGTCTAGTTTTTGCAGGCTGAAAGCAACTATAGTTGCCTGGAGAGGCTGGTGCGGTTCCCTCCAACTTCCTCCCTGCTGTAGGAGAGGTTGGAGCTTACACTAGGTTTGCAATCTGACCTGGGTGTAAAGAAGCCAGTCTCTACTCTCACTGTGATTTTCAATCAGCCATGCTTCCCTTCATGCTGAGGTGGAGTTAAAAGGGATGCTACCAGCCTCTTTTGCACTTGGACAGGTTCAAACTTTAGCTATTCTTAGTATTGGACTTTAGCCAGCTGAATTTACTAATCAGTAGCTGAAGCTGGTGTCGAACATCTCCTCCTTCCCTGTTGTTGTGAAATGGAGCTTCCAGCTCCAGTTAGGGAATAGGTCCTGAGACATCTTGCTCTGCCAGTGGAGGATGGGCACCAGCCTCTGCAGCATGGAGTGCTCTACTCATAAATCTTCACTGCAGATGGGCAGTCTCCTCCTTCCATTCTTCCAAGGATGTTGCAGGATGCTCTTCTGGTCTCCTGGGCCTCCCCAAACAGGTGATTTAGGTAGCTCTGGGTGATTACTAAGTGCCCTGTAGGATGAGCTGATTCTTAGAGCTCCTTACTCTGCCTCTATTTGCCCCTCCTGAATGTCTAATTTTTAATCTACTTTCCATCTCTACCTCAGAAGCCTTGACCTAAGAAGGCAGCCCTTTCAGATGTTAATAAATTATAAAGACTTTTTAAGTTCTTTCAGCGTTAGAGACACGAGAGCTTGCCCACAATAGAGCTGTATAAAATGAAAAATAATCCAAGGGTCTTAAACAGTAGATATTTTGGCAAGGAGTCTAACAAGGCACTGAGCCTTGAATTTAACTACTTTTGCTTAATAACGTTTTAGAATTAATTTTGATGATGTTTGTGACACATGAGATTGAAATGATATAGCAAGTGTTTTTTTAGTGCTTAATTATAGTAAAAGCAGAGGACTGGTTGTTTGTTCTGAGATACTGGTTTTGATGGCAAGGGCCTGAACTTAGTATAAAGTTCGCATTGGTCAATTCTTCACTCAGAATGTGCTCCTCTATGCACTGTGGCACACTGTAAAACTTTCAAAAGTGAACGACAGCATTTAGATCAATGTGAAAAATATATTTTTGCTACAACTGAGTAGACATATTGATACTACAAAGTCAGTCAGATGAAACATTTAACTGGTGAACCTTATATTATGAGGTAAATCAGGATAAAATCTATTGTGCATGTTAGAAATGTATTGTGCAAAGTTAAGTTGCAGCAACTTACTTCTATTAGAAGTACATGCAAGAGTATGATCATGTTAGCAAACAATTCTACTAAGTAGAACAAGAAAATAGCAGTTGATTTCTAGATACTATGTTTGTTTTTGTTATTGTTAATGTTTTGTTTGTTTGCATACACTGTGGTAAGAATACGGTTTGGGACCAGATTGTTAATCTAGGAAGGTTAATGTTAATTGAAAGATAGCCAGAACATAATCTAGGGACTCTATAAAACAATGATTTCAGTGGTACATGAGGATTGTGGTTAATCAGACAAATACAAGTATGTTCCTTTATTATAGGTTGTTAAGGATATCTAATCTACCTTATAGACTATAGTTAACATTACTACTGTAATATTTTGTAGCAAAGGCAAAGAAGGTACTAAATCAATGCTAAAGGTCAAAAAAAGAATATAGGATTTAGTTTTATAAGATATGAATATGATCAAGCAATTTTTCTTCATTTTCTTCATTAACAAGGAGACCTTGATCATGTCATTTAACCAAGCTATGCTCATTTCTTCATCTTTCAGAGTACTGGAGAAACAATTGATTTTGTTTTTAGAATTCAAGATAAATGTGCCTGCACAGGATTTATTCGAGTAATGCCTCCATAATTTTTAAGCTGCCTTTTGACTGTTATTTTATTTTTTGAAGTTAAAAAATTTTATTTAAAAAACCCTTCAAGTATTAATTTTCTTATGTAAAAAATGGAGAAAATAAAATTCCTGCCTCATATAGTTGTGAACATTTCATGAACTAATCTTATATACACTGGGAACAGTGTCTGGCATACAGTAAACACTCAATAAGCACTGATTCTTTTTAGTATTTTCATTATTACTGACTTGGTTTTAGGGTCTTTTGGTTGTTTTATGGTGTGTGTGTTTTAATTGATTTGTAGTCTCACTAAAAATCCTGATAGGTGCAAACATAAAAATTCTGGTATACCACAAACACAGAACTATGGGAAGCAATCATATTAATTACTCTTTAAAAGGTGATCCTGATTACAGGAGACTTTACTACTAGACATAGCTTTAGCAATTACTGCACGTGAGATTGCTGTTCTGAGATTTCATGTTTGTAATATTAAAACTTGGATTATATAACTTTTAGAAGCTGTTTCTAACTCTAAAATTATATGATATGAGATGTGTGTTTATTTAACACAAATGGAAAGTCTTATAGCTTTATCTTTTATTCTATTATTTTTTATGTGTCAATGAAAGTATAAAACTATTTGTTATAAAAGATTCTCTTTGTTCTGATATATGAAAGATCAATGCTGTCCTGCTTTCCAATGGTTCATTGTCTCACATGGGTGATAAAGTGATGATACACTTAGGTTAAAGTTCTTCTCTAACTTATGCTGTTTTGCATTTCTAACACACATTGAAGGCAAAATAGAAGTAACTTTATTTTAAAAAATTACTCTCTGTGTATTTACAAACATACAATCTCTCTATATATATATGAATATATTAAGTGGAGCATCTACCATGTGCCAATATTATATTAAGAGGGATACAAATAAACAAAGATTTAAAAATCTCATTCCACAATTTATAATCTTTTAGCAGAAAAAAAGTGCTAATGTATGTACAATACATAAACGAACAATCCAATCATTCCACTAATACAATTTTCCTTCACTTAAAAATCCTCTGACTCATCCCCAAATTAAAGCATAAGCACACAATACTGAGCACTTATACCATGCCAGCAAAGAGCAAAGTATCACTGCTGTTCTCAAGAGGTTCATGGTCTATAGGTCAAGATAAAGGTGAACATAATTAAGTATAATACATTGTGATAAGTTTCATATGAAAGGTGTGAACAGAGTGCTGCAGAAATATAGACAAAGACTGACTTATTCTACCAGAAAAATCAGGAAAGTCTTAAAGAATACGAAGTCATTTAGCCGAGTTTTTAAAGATGAGAAGATAATTTCCCAGATCGAGGTGGGAAAAAGGATATTTCATGCAGGGAAAATGCATCAAGTACAAAGTCTAAATGTGAGATGAGAGCACAGTGTATTCAGAAGTGGTCTAGTTGTTCACTATGACCGGAGGCAGGAGAGGTAGGGGACTAAAGATTACCAGCAAAGTGTCAGATCAATGTGCTGTCTGGAAATGCTGGCCAGGAAAGACAACCTGGTCATAGCTGCATTACTTTGAGCTTTGACAAGAGTATTAAATTATGTGGTTCCAGCTTTAAGATTGTGGAATTTCTGTGATGAGATAGAGCAAAGTGGTTTAGAATAGATGAGGAAGATTCCTAGAAGAGCAATGACAAAGAATTACCTGTTATTTGAAGCAATTGGACACATCAAAGGAAAAAAAAAGAAGGCCATGAGAACCCAGTTCAGCACATACCAACTAACATTACTAGTTTGACCATTTTATTTAAGTAATGGTTGAATCCAATGGGGTAACTAATTTTTGAAGAATACAGAAGATGATCACAAATGATAGAATTGAAGGAAATATCGAAATTTGGAAAAGAGCCCCTGAGTCAGTATTTGTCAGTTGTGATTTTGAGCAGACATCAACTAAGGATATGAACTGATTGTGAGATGATAAAATGTTTCAATATTTGGCTAGAGTCAGCTGGAAGATCCAAGGGAAAGAACTCCCCTTTTTATTGGATAACTCAATTCATTCTGGTTATTTTTAAAATTACTTGAGCAGCATGATATAAAATCCATTTATAAAATAATTGTTTTAAAAGAAAAATGAAGCATTGTGTCATCCCATTCCTGGTGTAGGATTTTCTCAGGCAGCAAGCAGCAATGCAATTTATGGTAAACACCAATTAGCGGTGGGAGAAAAGGGAAAGGAAGAGATAATAAGCATATAGAGAGTAGACCACACACTATTTTTCACGGGTGTATCATAATATTGTCTCCACAAATTTTATTGCTTTTTTTCCACTTTTACAAAAATGATGAAATTGAATATGGAGAAAGAGATGGCATCCAATGGGAGTATAATCAATTAGTTTTGGTCTACAGCCTCCCACACCTGCAATGCCATAGGCACTCTGGTAGGTGGTGGAGATACAGAGATGAATGTGGTGTAGATGTTGTAGCAAGAAAATGGGTGTGTGATGGCTAGGCTAATGTGTCAACTCGGCCAGGTAATTGTGCCCAGCTGTTGGGTCCAGCAAGCACTGGGCTAATTGAGTTTACTGCATGGATGGCTGATTGCATCTGCATCAATCAGCAAGATTGGATCAAGAGTGGATGACGCTTTGATCCATTCAGTTGACTGCCATAAAAGGGAACTGATTTCAACATTCAGAGAGAATTTCCCAGCTCGTCGCTTGACAGCAAACTTCTCCCAGGAACTCATCGAGCACCCTTCATCAGTCTTTCATCGGAGCCCGTGGCTTGCAGCCTGCCGGTGGAACCTGGACTTGTGTATCCCCACAGTCACGTGAGAGACTCTTATAAAATCTTATATTTTTAACAGATATCTCGTGTTGATTCTGTTTCCCGAGAGAACCCTGACTAGAACAGGGTGTAATGTCAGAACACCAGAAACAATAAGACAGGACACCCAGGGAAAGGTTGGACAGTGTTTTTTTTTCTACTTCTAGGGGAACTCTCTGACTGAAAGCAAGTGCTTGCCTACATCTTTAATCCGTACTCTCAGAGCAATATGGCCTAAGGTGGTACAAAGGATAACTTTAGATCAGGAAGGAGAATACAGTCCTGAGAGTAAGAAGTGTGAGGCATAAAGAGGTGGAGGCCCAGGAAGGTAAACATTTCAAAGAAATGAAAATAGATAGAGAAACAGTTTCTTCTAGTGGATAGGGTGGCAATAACTAATCGTAGGGAGTATTTGATTCTCTTGATGTCAAGGATTCCACCTAATTTTTCTTTGAATGTACATGGACTAGAAAAGTGTTCAGCATACATTTGTTAAATAACTGCCTCTCTGAAGGAGGGAAGGAGGGAGAAAGGAAGGATAGAAACTAGTTTATTTTCTCTATGTATATAAGGGATTTTTTAAACTTGAAATGTCCATTGAATAGCAAAGAAGATTCACATTTTAGGTGCTGGATATAGGAGACTGGAGCTTAAGAGAAATCGGTAGTGATCATCTTCAAATTGTTGACAAGTTGTTGCAAAGCAATGTGACTGCATGATATGAACTAGAGTAGAAGCCTTGAGG
>PVKH010027911.1:0-12930 GCA_004027955.1 Chaetophractus vellerosus | reverse complement strand
ATTCCGTTTTCACGGGTGGCTCTGCTCCATGTTTTGCGGGCAGCAGTCCTCCATGTTTTTTGCGGGCTGCCCAGCTTCTGCGGCAGCTCCGCTTTTTCATGGGTGACTTTGCCATGCCCGTGGGGGCTCTGCCCTGCCCGTGGCGGCTTTTTGCCTTGCCCACGGCGGCTCTGCCCCACCCATGGCGGCTTGCCTTTCTCAAGGCCATCTGCCTGCTCGGAGAGGTCCCCGGGAACCGAACCCAGGGCCTCCCATGTGGTACCCCAGCACGCTCTTTATCCACTGAGCTATCTAGCCAGGCCCCACATTTATGATTTTACTTCTTTCTCATCTATTTTTGATTTCCAGTTTCATTCCATTATGATTTGAGAGGTGCTTTGTATAATTTCAATCTTTTTATATTTATTTATACCTGTCTTGTGACCTAACATGTGGTCTCTCTTGGAGAAAGATCCACTAACACTTGAGAAAAATGTATAATCCACTGAGTTTGGGTGCAACGTTCTGTATATGTTAGGTCTAGCTTGTTTATCATATTGTTCAAGTTCCCTGTTTCATTGTTGATCTTCTGTCTAGTTGTTCTATCTAATGATGTGAGTTGTGTGTTGAAGTCTCCAACTATTATTGTACAGATGTCTATTTCTCCCTTCAGTTTTGTCAGAGTTGGCCTCATGTATTTTGGGGCACCCTGGTTAGGTACGTATATATTTATGACTGTTATTTCTTCCTGTGAATTGTCCCTTTATTAATATATAACGGCCTTCTGTATCTCTTATAACTATTTTTGCATTTAAAGCCTGTTTTGTCCTATACTGTTAGAGCTACCCCTGCTCTTTCCCCCCCTTCCCCCCGAGATGGCTCCCTCATCTGTCTGTTCATTGTCTGCTCATCTTCTTTAGTAGGCATCAGGAACCGAACCCAGGACCTCCCATGTGGGAGGCAAGTGCCCAACCACCCCAGCTACTTCTGTTTCCACCTGGTTGCGTCATCTGCTAGTTGTGTCATCTTCTGGTTGTGTCATTTGCTGGTTGTGGTGCCTGCTCATTGCAGTGTCTGCTCATTGCATCTGCTCATTGTGGTAGTTGCAGCATCTGCTGGTTGTGGCATCTGCTGGTTGCAGCGTCTGTTCCTTGTGGTGGCAGCTCATTGTGACATCTGCTCCTCTTCTTTAGGAGGCACCAGCAACCAAACCCAGGACCTCCCATATGGTAGGCGGGTGCCCAATTGCTTGAGCCACATCCACTTTTCCCTTGCTCTTTTTTGATTACTGTTTGCATGGAGTATATTTTTCTAACCTTACACTTTCAGCTGGTTTGTATCCCTGGGTCTAAGGTTAGTCTCTTGTAGGCAGCATATGGATGGCTCCTATTTTTTAATCCATTCTTTCAGCCTTTCTCTTTTGACTGGAAAGTTTAATCCATTCACATTCAATGATTTTACTGTAAATGCATTATTTATTTCCACCATTTTATTCTTTGGTTTTCATATGTCGTATCTTATTTTTGTCCATCTTTTTATTCTTTTGGTTATCCTTTCTCCTATTTTTGTCTTCTATACTCTCCTCCATGTCTCTCTCTCTCCTGTCTTTTTCTTTTATGCTGTAAGGCTTCATTTAATATTTCCTGCAAAGTTTGATTCTTTTTTTTTTTTTACAAGCTCTTTTTTTCTGTTCGTTTGTGAATATTTTAAGGTCACCTTAATATGTGAAGGACAATTTTGCTGGATAAAGAATATTCAGCTGGCATTTTTTCTCTTTCAGTATCTTAATTGTGTCATAGTACTGTCTTCTTGGTTTCTGATGAGAAATCTGTACTAAGTCTTACTGGATGTCACTTGTATGCGATGGTTTGCTTCTCCCTTGCTTCCTTCAGAATTTTCTCCTTATCTTTGGCATTTGACATTGAATAGTATGTATCTTGGAATAAATCTATTCACATTTATTCTGATTGGAATGCACTGTGCTTCTTGGACATCTAAATTCATTTCTTCCATGAGAGTTGGGAAATTTTCAGCCATTATTTCCTCAAATACTCTTTCTGCCCCTTTCCCCTTTTCTTCTTCTGGAACTCTCATGACACATATGTAGTTATGTTTTGTGGTATCATTCAACTCTCTTAGCTCCTGCTCAATTTTTCCCATTCTTTTCTCTCTTTTCTTTTCTTCAATTTCAGCTGTTCTGACTTCTGTATCACTTATTCTTTCTTCTATCATTTCAAGTCTGTTGTATGCCTCTAATTTATAATTTTATTTTATTTTTAAATTTAAATTAAATTAAATTTATTTTATTTTATATTTTATTTTATTTTATTTTTAAGATTTACTGGGGATTTAACCCAGGACCTCGTACATGGAAAGCAGGCATTCAACCACTGAGCTACATCTGCTCCCCAATCACAGTTGGGGAATAAGCACACAGAGGAGCAGAGCAGCTAAGCCAGGATAGAGTTGAGCCCTGGGGAGAGAGACAGAGATGGCTGCCTGATAGTCTACAGCTGGCCTTGTGGACAGAGCAGGGCAGCTAGCCCAGAGAGAACCAAGCTCCAGAAAGAGAGGAACCCAGGAAGCCTGAACTCTTGGCAGATGTCAGCAGCCATCTTGCTCCAACACATGGCAACAGACTTTGATGAGGGAAGTAACTTATGATAACTGTAAGTTTCTACCCCAAATAAATACCCTTTATAAAAGCTAACAAATTTCTGGTATTTTGCATCAGCACCCCTTTGGCTGACTAATATAGAATTTGGTACCAAGAGTGGGGTCATGCTTTTGCAAATACCAAAATGCTGGGATGGTTTTATAAATTGGTAGGGGGTATTTTTTGGTGGAATTGTGAGATGCTTGGTAGAAAAGACCTACAGTGCTTTGAAGAGACTGTTGATAGTAATATGGACTCTAAAGAGACTTTTTATGAGGCCTTAGAAGTAAATGATGAAACTATTATTGGAAACTTGAGAAAAGGTGATCCATGTTTTAAAGTCTCAGGGAACTTAGTAAGATTAATTCCTGGTGTTTTATAGAAGGCAGAATTTGAAAATGGCAAGCCTGGGCATTTAGCTGAAGAATTTACCAAAGTAAACTCAGAGAATGCAGCTTGGCTTCTCCTTGAAGCTTATAGCAAAATGCTAGCTGAAAGAGATAAGCTGAGGACTAAACTCCTGGGCACAAAGAAACCAGAAACTGAGTCTGGAAGTTCCAAGTCTCTGGAAATCAAGCTCCCAGATGATAGTGCCCTATTTGAGGACTTAAATAAACTTGGAACTTGTAAATCAGGATTGAAAATGCAGTTATCTAGGAAGGACTTGTGGAAAGTCTTGCTGTCTGATGGCTTGGACCCCTGCTTCCTGCATAGTAAACCAAAAAACTTTTTGAGGGAGCTGTATGAACAAAATTGCTGTTATCCTGGAATAAAAGGAACTTGGAATGGAGAGATTGAAGGAGAAGGAACTTCAAGAGGAAAACCATGGAAGCTGAGATCTGGAATTAAGACATCACCTTGGGCCAAGAGAGAAACCCCACCCATGTGTACAGAGAGGGTGAGGTTGCCCAGCAGTTGAAGAGGTTGGATGTTCCCACCCCATGTTCTGGGAGAGTTTTGCCACCCCAGGGTACAGAGAGGATGGAGCACATTCCCCAAGGATTAGGGAAGTTAAGGTCACCACCCCATAGGCTGAGAGGGGTGGACTTGTCCCCCATGGATTAGGGAAGGCCAGGTAGTCAACTTGTTGCTCTGAGAGGGTTGAGCCTGTATGCCAAAAGTTGGAGAGGATGTTGTCTTCACTTCACTGTCCTAGGGGGGTTAAGACCCCAACCCAAAGATTGGATAAAGTGTGGCAATCACCCCAATGCTCTTGGAGGGTGAGGTCTAGAGTTTGGTTGACATGCAGGTGCTTGATAAGGGTGGAACCAAGAAAATGGTTAGGTCCTCATGAGGCCCCAAGGGGAAGAAACCATCATCTTAAGAATGACTCTCAGACTTTGACGTCTAATGAAGTATATCCTGCAGGTTTACTGAACTGTAGAGGACCTATGACTCATGTTTCCCTCCCAATTTCTCCTTATTGTAATGAAAATGTTTATCCTTTGTCTGTCCATTTGTGTATTGGAAGTAGATAAATGGTTTTGTTTCAGAGGTCTACAGCAGGTGGGACTTTGCCCCCAAGCAAACTGTATTTCTTTAAACTGATTATAATATGATTTTTTACTTAGTGGTTACTGAAATAAAGTGTGTGTGTGTGTGTGTGTGTGTGTGTTTTATTGATCCTTGTTTTTTTCTCTTTCTTGTGAAATAAGTTTTTTTGAATATTGTAATGTCTTTTTGGAATTCACAGGGTGGAGTTGGCAGCTTGGCATTGTTTATGAGTTCCAAAAATAGATATTGAATTATGTTTGAAAACTGTTTTTTCCCTCCAGGCATATTAGATTATATTGGATTCAGAGGTTTTACTTTTACTTGATTAAATAATGATTAAGGCTTTGATTGGGCTAAGTCAGTAGGATGTTGCATCCCTACCCCCTTGGTGGGTGCGGACTCACAGACAAACTGCACCACAGAGAAAGGAGGTTGGAGTTTTGAGCTGGAGCCTGGGGAATAAGCACACAGAGGAGCAGAGCAGCTAAGCCAGGATAGAGTTGAGCCCTGGGGAGAGAGACAGAGATGGCTGCCTGATAGTCTACAGCTGGCCTTGTGGACAGAGCAGGGCAGCTAGCCCAGAGAGAACCAAGCTCCAGAAAGAGAGGAACCCAGGAAGCCTGAACTCTTGGCAGATGTCAGCAGCCATCTTGCTCCAACACATGGCAATAGACTTTTTTTTTTTTAAAGATTTTTATTTATTTTATTACATATCTCCCCTTCCCCACCGCTGCGGCGACGCGCCGAGAGTGGTCACTGCGCAGGCGTGGCTTTCCCCGCTTGTGGGCGGCTTCTGCGTCTGTTCACGGCCGGCTTTCAGTTCGCGGGTGGCTGGCTGCGCTCCATTCGCGGGTGACCTGCCCTGCCCGTGGCGGCTTTTGCCTGTCCGTGGCAGCTTTTTGCCCTGCCCACGGCGGCTCTGGCCCACCCATGGCAGCTTGCCATTCTCAAGGCGGTCTGCCCGCTAGGAGAGGTCCCCAGGAATCGAACCTGGGGCCTCCCATGTGGTATGCCGGCGCCCTATCCACTGGGCTATCGAGCCGGCCCCCATGGCAATAGACTTTAATGAGGGAAATAACTTATGCTTTATGGCCTGGTAACTATCAGATTCTACCCTAAATAAATACCCTTTATAAAAGCCAACAAATTTCTGGTATTTTGCATCAGCACCCCTTTGGCTGACTAATACATATGGGTTGTTAACTTTTGTTGATATCTAGGCATCTGTTTATGTTGGTGATTTTGCTCTGTTGATCAATTCCTCTTTCTTACCTAATGGTTTTATTTCATAGCTCTTCTTTGATTTTTAGTTTACTTTTCCTAAAGTTTTAATATTACCCTGTTTAAGTAGTCAAAACAGGGGCAGGGAGCTGCTGATGAGGCCCAACCAGGTTTACCATGGCTGGGAAAGAATCAAGAACAACCAGCCTATCTTCCTTCACTTTCCTGGCTGGCTAGCAAATGGCACTCCTCCACAAACCCTTTCTCAGATATGAATCCTTCAATTTCCACTAGCTCTTCTGAACCAGCAAGTCAAGGTAGTTACATTTGCCTAAGAGAAACCACACTCAGCTCTCTGTCACACCCTCCCTCTTCACAGGGAGGAATCTGTCCTTTCCCCTCTCTCTTGACTATTCAGCTTCAGATTTTTACCAAGGCTATTCCCTTCGAGAGGTGAGGAATGGGTAGCATTCCCAGCTGGGGGTATCAACTCCTGGTTTTCCCTTTGACTTCTCCCTCACTCCATCTGCAGTCCCTCCCCAAAGAGAGTGCTGCAGATCAGCACTCTCCTGGTCTGCAGCGGTCCCCATAGTGGCTCCCTCAGATGACTTCTACATCTTCTCCCCTATTTTCTAAGAGTGTTGCACCCTGCCTGAGATACTCCAATGCCATCATGGATCACTTCATGAGTTTATTCATTTTGAGTGTTGCGTTTTGTTAAATACTTTTTCTGAATCAATTAAAATGGTCATATGGAGTTTCTCTTCGGTTCTGTTAATATAGTGAATTACACTAATTTTCAAATGTTACATCAATCTTGCATTCCTGGGATTAACTCCAATTTCTTGTATTACACTATCCATATATTGTTGGATTTGATTTGTAAATATTTTGTTTAAAAGTTTGTGACTATATTCATGAGAGATACGGTCTTTTATATTTTTCTTTTTCTATAATGTCTTTGTTAGGTTCTGCTAACAGGGTTATGCTTTCCTCATAAATACATGAAGAAATGTTCCTACCCTTTATTTTTTTAAAAAGTTTGGGCATATTATTTCTTCCTTAAATGTTTGATAGAATTTACTCATCAAATTATCTAGGCCTGAAGTTTTCTTTGTGGGATTTTTTCACTATAAACTCAATTTCTTTTTTTTTTTTAAAGATTTATTTATTTTATTACATATCTCCCCTTCCCCCCCGCTGCGGCGATGCGCCGAGAGTGGTCACTGCGCAGGTGCGGCTTTCCCCGCTTGGGGGCGGCTTCTGCTTCCATTCACGGCCGGCTTTCAGTTCGCAGGTGGCTGGCTGCGCTCCATTCGTGGGCGACCTGCCCTGCCCATGGCAGCTTTTGCCCTGCCCATGGCAGCTTTTGCCCTGTCCATGGCAGCTTTTTGCCCTGCCCACGGCGGCTCTGGCCCACCCATGGCGACTTGCCATTCTCAAGGCGGTCTGCCCGCTAGGAGAGGTCCCCGGGAATCGAACCCGGGGCCTCCCATGTGGTATGCCGGTGCCCTATCCACTGGGCTATCGAGCCGGCCCCTCAATTTCTTTTTGAGTGATCTTTGGTAGTGTAATCTTTCAAGAAATTTATCTGATTCATCTAATAGTCAAATTTATTGCATCAAGTTCTCCATACTAGTCCCTTAACATCTCTTAAATCCTAGTGGGTATTTAGTGGTATCTCATTGTAGTTTTGGTTTGCATTTCCCTAATGACTAATGATTTTGAAAATATTTTCATGTGCTTGTTAGCTATTTGTATATGTTCATGGGAGAAATCTCTATTCAAGTCCTTTTCCCCTTTCAAAATTGAATTGCTTGTTTGCTGTTGTTGAGTTGTAAGAGTTCTTTATATATTCTGGATATTAGACTCTTATCAGATATGTTATTTACAAATATTTTATCCCATTCTTTAGAGTGTCTTCTCACTTTCTTTACAGTGTCTTCTACACAATTTTTTTAAATTTTGATGAAGCCAAATTTATCTATTTTTTATTTTGTTCTCGTGTTTTTGGTGTTATATCTACGAATCCATTGCCAAATCCTAGGTCATAAACATTTATCTTTATGTTTTCATCTAACTGTTTTAGAATCCATTTTGAGTTTTTAAGAAAATATGGTGTAACATAGAGATCCAATATTATTCTTTTCCATATGGATATCCAGTTATCCCAGCACCATTTGTTGAAGAGACTACTCTTTCCCTATTTGATGGTCTTGGCACCCTTGTTGATAATAGATTTATGGGTTTATTTCTGGATTCTCAATTCTCTTCCATTCATCTACATGCCTGTTCTTATGCCTGTGCCACACTGTTTTGATTACTGTAGTTTTGCAGTAAGTTTTGAAGCCAGGTAGTATTCAAAACTTGTTTTTCTTTTTTAAGATTATTTTGCCTATTTGGATCCCTTGCAATTTCATATGAATTTGAGGATCAGGCTTTCTATTTCTGCCAACAAAAACAAAAACAAAAACAAAACAGCTGGGGTTTTGATATAGATTGCATTGATTGCATTGATCAATTTGGGAAGTTTTGTAATCTTAACAATATTAAATCTTCTGATCCATGAACATGGGATGTTTTTCCATTTAACTAGAAATTCCCTAATTTCTTTCAGCAATGATTTGTAGTTTCTGGTGTAAAAATCTTATAATTATTACATTTGTTCCTAAGTATTTTATTCTTTTTGATGCTATTGTAAAGAAATTGTTTTCTTAATTTCATTTTTGAATTGTTGGTATATAGAAATACAAATTACTTTTGTGTGCTGGTCTTGTGTCCTGCAACTTTGCAGAACTTCTTTATGAGCCCTAAAGTTTTTTGTGTGGGTTACTTAGCATTTTGTATATATAAGTTTGTTATTTATGAATAGATATAATTTTACTTCTTCCTTTGAAAATTGGATTCCTTCTATTTCTTTTTCTTTTGTACTGGCTAGAACTTCCAGTGCAATATTGAATAGGAGTGAAACTAGGCATACTTGTCTTGTTTCTGATATTTGAGAGTTTTCAGTCTTTCACCAGTAAGTATAATATAAGCTGTAGGTTTTTCATAAATGCCCACTCTTATATTGAGGATGTTAACTTCTATTCCTAGTGAATTGAATTTTTTTAACCAGATATAAACCTTTACTTTTTAAATAAGATATTTTTTAAAAAGATACTTAGATTACATAAATGTTACACACAAAAATAGGGATTTCCATATGTCCCACTCCCCACACCTCCCACACCCTCCCACATAAACATCCTTCATTAGTGTGGCACATTCATTGCAATTTGTAAACGCATCCTGGGGCTTTGCCACTGAGCATGGACCATAGTTCACATTGTAGTCTACACTCTCTCCCACACAGTTCTGCATGTTATGTGATGATATAAAATGGCCTATATATGTTATTGCAATGTCATTCAGGACAATTACCAAGTCACAAAAATGACTGCCAAAGTGGATACTACCCCAAATAGTGGGGCTCCTGAGGGCTCTGGAGACAACCAGGTCCTATGGTCAGGGCAGATAGCTCCAGAGTTTGATGCCTTGCCACTGGGTCCTACTTTGGAGTTTGTGCTCCTGAAACGGACAAAGTTGGACTCAATTATGGCTTCCATACACATGGTTCATCTGTCCCTTCTATTTAAACCTATACTTGGTGCTGAAGTTTGTAGGTGTACGTCCAAGAGACTGGAGTCATTGGACTGTCCATGTGCCAGTTGGCCCAGAACCTCAGCAGAGTTACAACACCTACTCTCCAGTTCATTGGACTCACCCAGGACAATTAACAAAGAGGTGAGGATTGACAACCACCATACCAAGGACACGGGAGCGCCGATAACTGCAAGCAAGAGAGTCCCATCCATTGGCTGTATGAGATTGAAGCCTCTTCTCAATTAGAGGTGGAGTGGACACCACCATCCCAGAATCCTCAGGATTGGGGAATGAACTATGGACTAGAGTGGACTTACTGGTAGTCTACTATAGACATATTGTGGTTCTAGCATTGGAAGAAATTACAACATTGATGGGAGGCAGTGACCACTGGAGGCTCTGGGGGCAGGGAGAGGGAAAAACAGTTGAATTTTTTTTTTAATCATGAAGGTGTATTGGATTTTGTCAAATTCTGTTTCTGCACCAATTTAGATGATCATGTGATATTTTCCTTCATTCTATTTATGTGGTGTATTATATTGATTGAGTTTTGTATGTTGAACCAAACCTGCATACCTAGAATAAATTCCATTTGGTCATGATGTATATAATCCTCTTAATATGATACTAGATTCAGTTTGCTAGTATTTGTTGAGGATTTCTGCATCTATATTCTTAAGGGATATTGGATGATAGTTTTCTTTTCTTCTTGTTATGTATTTATATGACTTTGGTCACATGATAATGCTGGCCTCATAGAAAGAGTTAGGAAGTATTTCTTCCTTTTCAAATTTTGGAAAAGTTTGAGAAAGATTTGTGTTAATTCTCCTTTAAATGTTTGGTAGAATTTACTAGTGATGCTATTTAATCCTAGGATTTTCTTTCTTGGGAGATTTTTGCTTATTGATTCAATTTCTTACTTGTTAGTGGTCTGTTGAGATGTTCTATTTCTCCTTGAGTTAGTTTGGTAGTTTGTGTTCTCTAGGAATTTCTCCATTTCATCTAGATTATCTAAGTTGTTGGCATATGATTGTTCAGAGTATTTTCTTTATAATCTGTTTTTTTAAAATTTCTATAAGTTTGGTAGTAATATCCCCCTATCATTTCTAATTTTAGTAATTTGCATTCTCTCTCTCTTTAGCTTGTCAGTTAAGCTAAAAATTTGTGATTTTGTTGATCTTTTCAAATAACCAACTTCAGATTTCATTGATTTTCTCTGTTTTTAATACTCTATTTTATTTATCTGTACTCCAATCTTTATTATTTCCCTTCTGCTGCTAGCTTTCAGTTTAGTTTGCTCCTTTTTCTAGATCCTGCAGTTGTGAGGTTAGATTACTGATTTGAGATCTTTCTTCTTTTTTAGTGTAGACATTTACAGCTACAAATTTCCCTCTTAGCTCTGCTTTCACTGCATCCCCTAAATTTTAGTATGTTGTGCTTTTGCTTTCATTCAAGGTATTTTCTAATTTCCCTTGTGATTTCTTCTTTTACCAATTGGTTCTTTATGAATGAGTTATTTAATTTCCATATATTTGAGGATTAGCAGGTTTCCTTTTGTCATTGATTTCTAGTTTCATTCCATTGTGATCAAAGTATGATTTTAATCATTAAAATTTATCAAGACATGTTTGTGACCCAACCTATGGTCTATCCTAGAGAATTTTCCATGTGTACTGGAGAAAAACATGTATTCTGCTGTTGTTGGGTGGAGTGTCCTATATATATATTAGGTCTAATTGATTTATAGTCTTTTTCAAGTCCTTTATTTCCATTTTGATCTTCTGTCTGGTTGTTCTCTGCATTACTGAAAGTGCAGTATTGAAATCTACAACTATTATTGTAGAACTGTCTGTTTCTCCCATCAATTCTGTCAGTATTTGTTTTCATATATTTGGGACTCAATTGTTAGGTGAGTGTATATTTTTAATTGTTATATCTTCTTGATGGATTGATCTTTTATCAATATATAATGTCCTTCTTTGTGTCTTGTAACAGTTTTTTACTTAAAGTCTATTTTGTCTGATATCTTTCTTCATCCTTTCATTTTCAATCTATTTGTCTCTGGATCTAAAGTGTGTCTCTGAGGACAGCATATATTTGGGTCATGTCTTTTTATCCATTCTGCCAATCTCTGCCTTCTGGTTGAAGAGTTTAATCCATTTACATTACATTTAAGGAAATCACTGATAAGGAAGGACTTTTGCCATTTTCCTGTTTGTTTTCCAAATCTCTTATGTCTTTTTGTCCCTCAGTTCCTCCATTACTCCCTAATTTGTGATTAAGTGATTTTTTCCCTAGTGAACCTTTTTGGTTTTCATCTCCTTTTTCTATATTCTTTTTAGTTATTTCCTTAGTTGTTACCCTAATTTTAATGTTGTTCTTTATTTCTTCATATGGCTTTGAGTTACTGTCTAGTGTCCTTTCATTTCAGCCCAAAGGACTCCTTTTAGCATTTCTCATAGGGCGGCTCTATTAGTGAACAACACCTTCAGTTTTTGTCTATCTGGGAATGTTTTAATTTCTTATTCATTTTTGAAGAATAGTTTCCTGGAAATGGAATTCCTGGTTGACATTTTTTTTTCCTTTGAGACTTTAAATATGTCATCCCTCTGCTTTATCCTTCATGGTTTCTGAAGAGATGTTGACTACTAATTTTATTGAAGATTCCTTGTACACGATAAGTCACTTCTCTCTGAACAATTCAAGAGTCTCTTTTTGTCTTTGTCTTTTTTTATATAACTGTTTTTTAAAAGGATTTATTTCTTTCTCCCCACCGCCTTTTAGTTTTTCATTTGCTGTGTCAGTTCATCTTCCTTGTTTCTTTAGGAGTCACCAGGAGCCGAACCTGGGACCTCTGATGTGGGAGGGAGGTGCCTAATTGTTTGAGTCCCCTCTTCTCCCCGCTTTGTTGTGCCTCTCGTTATGTTTTCCCTCCCTGCATCTCTTGTTGCTTCATCTTGTTATGTCAGTTCACCATGCCTGCCTGTTGTGCCAGCTCGCTGTCTTCTTTAGGAGGCACTGGGAACCTCTGCTCCCTGCTCTGTTATGTCTCTCATTATGTTTATTCTTCTTGTGTCTCTTGTTGTGTCAGCTTTCCATACCTGCCCATCGTGCCAGCTCGCTGTCTTCTTTAGGAGGCACTGGGATCCAAACCAGCGACCTCCCATGTGGTAGGTGAGAGCCCAGTGGCCTGAGCCACATCTACTTCCCTGTCTTTGTCTTCTGATAATTTGACTATAATGTATATTGGTGTCGGTCACTGAGTTTCTCCTGCTTGTAGTTTGTTGAATTTTTTAGATGTGCAGATTCATGTTTTTCATTAAATTTGGGGAGTTTCCAGTGATTATTTCTTCAAATGTTCTCCCCTCCCCCCTTTCTTTCTCTCCTTTGCATCTGGCCTTCCCATTATGATTGTGTTGGTATGCTTAATGGTATCCCACATCAAGGCTCTGTCCATTGTCATTCATTTTTTTCTATTTCTGTTCTTCGGACTGAATAATCTTAATTGACCTGTCTTCAAGTTCACTGATACTTTCTTCTGCCTGCTCAAATTGGACATATCTAGTGAAATTTTCAATTTATTGTACTTTTCAACTCCATAATTTCTATTTGATTCAATTTAAAAAATTTCCATCTCTTTATCAATATTCTCTATTGATGAAAACAGTGTTCTCTTGGTTTCCTTTAGTTTTTTCCCTTCATAGCTTCCTTTACTTCTTTGAACATATTTGATACATTTGATTTAATATCTTTGTTTTATAAATCCAATGCCTGGGCTTCCTCATGAACAATTCCTATTAAATTTTTCCCCTGTGAATGGGCCTTTATTTCTTGTCTCTTTGCATGCATCAAAACTTTTTACTGAAAACTGGACATTTTGAATATTATAATATAGAACCTCTGGAAATAAGATATTCTTCTCCCCACAGCTTTTT
>PVKH010027910.1:0-12981 GCA_004027955.1 Chaetophractus vellerosus | reverse complement strand
CTTGAGTCATGTTTGTTCATGCTGCCAGCCACGGAACCCACTTTGAGAACCACTGCTTTCAGAGGTAGTGGCAGAAGAGAGAGGAGGCACCTCTGGAGAAGCTCAAGGACACCTGAGAGGGCACCCCACTTCAGGTGGGCAAGTGTGAGTGAAGCAGAGCAGATCCCAGTTCTCACAGCTTTCTTAGCACCTCCTCCCCACTGCCTGGAGAGTCTTGTCTTTATATCACTGTTAAACAGTCAGCCCCTGGGAGTGTGGGCTTCTCTCACAGCACTGTCTCTGGGGCCCTAGGTCTCCATATCTAGCACTAGATAGGGGATAAATGAGGTATACATGTAAAATCATTAGCCCAAAGCCTGGCATGTAGGAGGCCTTCAATACGTGTTAGTCATTATTATTATGATGATCATTTACACTTATACAATCTAATATTATATGTTATATTATATGCAATACTATTAATGAACAATGACCAAATATTCCAATGCTTGTGGCTACAGGTTCCTTTGGCCTCTACCGGAAAAGCAGACACACCTCAGGAGATTGCTGGCTGATCACAACAGCACATGATCTGTCCATTTCACAGAAATCTGTCCTCTGAAGAGGTTTCCAGGGCTTATAAAAGTCAGAAGCCCTGTTTTGGCCCAGCGATAATTTAGGTCACCACTGAAAATCACCAACTTTCTGATGTTGGCCATATTTAGAGCCAATAGGAATTCCAAAACTTATTTGCTAAAAGCAGAATTTGGAGGAAAATATATGAAGTTGTTAAGTACAGTATTTACAATCCACCTTCCCCAAAGGAGCAGCCCTTTGGTTTCTGAGCTAGTAATCTGTCTATGTTGTGTCGAAAGAAACGATGGAGAGATGGAGAGAAAGGGGAAATACAGGAGGCAAGAAAAGGCCAAATTTTCCTATTTGGCAAAGGTGGAAGGTACCAGAGAGAAAGAGCCAGAAGGGGGAGGGTTGGGAGGAGCAAGGAGAAGAGAGATGAACAAGGATGAAGAAAGCAATGCAGGGTTGTCCAAGGGAGAAGAATTTACAAAGAAAGAAAATGAGACATTTAAAGAGGATTTTAAGTAAGAATTGCTGTGTGGTATGTGTGGCAGTTTCCGTGGACCCTGGTAAAGCATGTTCTTTTTTATTTTTTTAAAGATTTATTTATTTTATTACATATCTCCCCTTCCCCCCGCTGCGGCGACACGCCGAGAGTGGTCACTGCGCAGGTGCGGCTTTCCCCGCTTGTGGGCGGTCTCTGCGTCCGTTCACGGCCGGCTTTCAGTTCGCAGGTGGCTGGCTGCGCTCCATCTGTGGGCAACCTGCCCTGCCCATGGCGGCTCTTGCCCTGTCCGTGGCAGCTTCTTGCCCTGCCCACGGCGGCTCCGGCCAGCCCATGGCGGCTTGCCATTCTCAAGGCGGTCTGCCCGCTAGGAGAGGTCTCCGGGAATCTAACCCGGGGCCTCCCATGTGGTATGCCAGCGCCCCATCCACCGGGCTATCGAGCCGGCCCTAAAGCATGTTCTTAAACTGAATCCACCCTGTGGGCATGAACCCATTATAAGTAGGACCTTCTGATGAGGCTACTTCAGTTAAGGTGTGGCCCACCTCAATCAGTGTCTTAACCCTATTACTGGAGTCCTTTAAAAACAGAATGAAATGCAGAAAGAAAGAGAGAAAACCATGGGAAGCAAGAAGCTGAGATAAATGGAACCCAGAAGAGAAGGGAGAGGCTGCCATGTGCACTGCCAAGTGACAGAAGAGCCCAGGATCAAGGATCACCAGCAGCCCAGCCCAGAATGCCAGTCTTCAGGAGGAAAGCATCACCTTGATGAAGACTTGACTTGGACTTCTCCATAACCTCAAAACCATGAGCAAATAAATTTCTGTTGTTTAAGTCAACCCATTGCATGGTATTTGCTTGAGCCGCCAAGGAAACTAAAATGTGTTCAAGAAAATTTCCTACTTGTCTGCCTAAGAAACCTTCAGTAAAGATTAGCATTGCTCTTTAATGCTTGCCTCAAAGGGTGACAACTCAAGGGCACCCCAGCCCCAGAGCTCCTCGAGGCCTTGTTGCAATTGCATGGAGGTTCAACTTCTCCCTCTATCCTGCCCTGCTTCAGTCACTCCCATACAGGTGTCCATGAGAACGGTCCCTAAATCCTCCTGCATACTCATCTCCACCACAGAATCAGTTTCCCTGGAACCTGCCAGTCTTAGTCTCCTTAGGGCTGCTGTAACAAAGTACTGCAAACTGGGTGGCTTGAAACAACAGTAACTTATTGTCTCACAGTTCTGGAAGTTGGACATCCAGAATCAGGGTGTCTGCAAAGCCGTGCTCTCTCTGAAACCTTAGGGGAGAAGTCTTCCTGGCCTCTTCCAGCTTTTGCTGGTTTCCAACTGTATTAGTCAGCCAAAGGGGTGCCTTTGCAAATTACCAACGATTGGTTGGTCTTTATAAAGGGTATTTATTTGGGGTAGAAGCTTACAGTTATCAGGCCACAAAGCATAAGCTTCTTCCCTCACCAAAGTCCATTGCCATGTATTGGAGCAAGACAGCTGCCGACATTTGCCAGAGTTCAGGCTTTTTGGGTTCCTCTCTTCCTAGAGCTGCATTTCTCTCCGGGCCTAGCTCCTCCACTTGCTCCACCAGGTCAGCTGTAGACTATCAGGCGAATGGCTCACTTCTCCCTCCTGGGGCGTTCTCTCCAACATCAGAACGCTTCTCAAAACTGCTTCTCAAATCTGCTCCCTTTGTCTTTTGCCTTGCCTTTTATACTTGAGACCACACCCACTGAGGGGCGGGGCTCAATGCCCTACTGACGTGACCCAGTTAACGCCCTAATCATAAACCAATCATGCCCAGGTGAACAGATCAGTTTACAAGCATGACTCAATATCAATTTTTGGAATTCATAATTACATCAAACGGCTACATCAACCATCCTTGGCATTCCGTGGCTTGTAGATGCATCACCCCAATCTCTGCCTCTTCCGTACTCACATGGCCTCTTCCCTGTCTGTCTAGGTGTCCAAATGTCCCTCTTCTTCAAAGGACACCAGTCATATTGGATTAGGGACCACCCTAACCTAGTTTGGCCTCATCTTAACTAATTCCATCTGCAAAGACTATTTCCAAGTAAGGTCTCATTCTGAGGTACTTGGGTGAGGACTTTAACATATTCTTTGGGGGACACACCTCAACCCATAGCACTTCCTAAGGGAAAGACCCTCTCAGGCAGAAGCAGCAGCTTTTGCAGTGAGGTGTAGAAGGGAGACCTGTGGATGGTGGTGGGAGTGGACATAAAATGAGTGAGTAGAGCAGGACAGTGGTGGAGGAAGGGAGAGGACACAGTCAGCTGGTGTGACTCCTTCCCCCTGGGGGTGTGGACAGAGGAGAGCACAGTGTCACCTTCACTGGGGAGGCAAGACCAGGTGGTGCAAGGTGACATTTCTTGCTTGTAAGAAACTCAGAGCTCTCCTGGCTCAGTGTGGGAGCCTGAGTCTGCAGCCAAGTAACTGCCACCTCGGCTGCCTGGGCTCCAGTTCAAGGGATGACGGCGGCACTCACTGGCTAAACCTGCAAGGAGAGGACGGTGTGGCTGTTACATTCCAAATCGGTAAAAGTTTGTCCACAGGGCTTCTGAGCTCTTTCTGTCCCATCCTCTCCTTCTTTGGCAACAAATTCCTCTTTCAGTGGGACTTCCTCCTTAGCTCTGTCCTTCAAGGCTCAGGGACGCTGGCAGGACTTGGAGAGTGAAAATGCTCCCAGCCAGGAGCTGCCAAACTTTTCATCAGCCAAAACCTCCTTTAGAATATCTTTCCCACCCCACCTGCCCACCTAACCACAGGGCCACAGCTTGAAAGATTTGGGCAACTTAAAAAGCGGATCACATTTTGTGGTGGTTTGAGATTATTTATGAACTCCAAAAAGAGGGATTATGTTTGTAAACTGGTCTGTTCCTCTGAGTATGATACCCTTTGATTGTACTAGATTCAGCTGAGATGACTTGGATTAAATTATGTTAAGATTAGGGCTTTGATTCGACCAGTCATTAGGGTGACTCAGTTTGAGTGCCTGCCCCCTTGGTGGGCTATATAAACCGACGTTCAATCAAGAACACAGAAATAGATACACAGAGGAAGGGAGCCCCAGAGACACTGCAGAGGCCCCGGGAAGGAAATGAGCCATTCACCTGAGAGTCTACAGCTGACCTCGTGAAGAGAACAGAGCAGCTGAGCCCGTAAAGAAACAAGCCCCGGGAAGAGAGACGAGCCCTGTGTCAACCTACAGCTGAGATCAGAAGAAGCTGGGCCCATGGAGCCTTAAGAGGAAAGGGGAAGTCTGAGCCCTCGCAGGCATCTGTCCACCATCTTGCGTCAACACGTGGCAACAGACATTTGGTGAGGAAGTGCCTCTCAAGGACTCTTTAGGGCCTTGTAGCTGTAAGCCCGTACCCCAAAGAAATACCCTTTATAAAAGCCAGCAGAGTTCTGGCCCTGTGCATCAGCGTCCCTTCGGCTGACGAATGCACATTTGAAAGTGACTGCCGCGAAACGGCCCCGTCTGACGCCTGCCAGCAAACGGGGAAGAGAGGCTTGGAGACCTCGTCCATCACACCTGCCTGGAGGAGAGTTGGAGAGGGACCGAGGCCCGGGTGAGTTTGCACACTGGGCTCTCGTTTGCAGGTGGCCACGTCTGCCTGCAAGGGGGCAGCTCCACAGAAACGTGGCATCCAAGCTGAGCAAAGGTGCCAGCTGCCTCCTCCTGCCATTTCCATGCCCTTCTCCCCGACACCTACTTCCAGCAGAAACACATACCAAATTGGACCTCATCGTTCAAACACGAACTCAATCAAAGTTTACCCAACGCCTGCTGTTGAAAAATCAGGATGTTACTGCAGACCTCCAAGAAACCGTAGCTGAGGGTGCGAGTGGGGGGGAGTGCGCCAATGTCGGAGGAGACAGAAGTGTACACCCGAGTTAGAATACAGAAGAGGCCGGGCTCACAGGACGCCCTGGCGGCAGAGGGGATGGGTGTTTAAATGGGGTAATTCCAGCAGGCGTCCTGTACGCAGAAGTGGGAGTGAGTGAGGAGAGTCATCAAAGATTCATCAGACAACAGGTGGAGGAAATAGACGGGGCATCTCCGATGAAGAATTCAGGTGGACACGGCCCAGAGGTGGAACAGTGCAGCGTGCGTGTGTGTGCCTGTGTGTGAGTGTGCACATGTAAGAGCGTGTGAGTGTATGAGTGGGTGTGTGTATACGTATACACATGTGAGACTGTGTGTGAATGTGTGAATGCACGTATGTGTGTGTGGTGTGTGTGTGTGTGCCTGCATGTGTGTGCGAGTGTGTGTAAGTGTGTGTGAGAATGAATGTGTGAGTGAAGGTGTATGTGTGAGAGTGTGAATGTGTGTATGAGTGTGTGGGAGTGTGGAGTGTGTGCACGTGTGAAAGTTGTGTATGAATGTGTGCATGTGTGCGTGGGCCTGGAGGAGCACGTATGTCCGAGCCGCGATCTGGGCGTGGAGAGCCACGGCGCCTGCCTGCTCACGGGTCCAAGCCAGGATCTGGGCGTGGAGAGCCACGGCGCCTGCCTGCTCACGGGTCCAAGCCACGATCTGGGCGTGGAGAGCCACGGCGCCTGCCTGCTCACGGGTCCGAGCCGCGATCTGGGCGTGGAGAGCCACGGCGCCTGCCTGCTCACGGGTCCAAGTCAGGATCTGGGCGTGGAGAGCCACGGCGCCTGCCTGCTCACGGGTCCAAGCCAGGATCTGGGCGTGGAGAGCCACGGCGCCTGCCTGCTCACGGGTCCAAGCCAGGATCTGGGCGTGGAGAGCCACGGCGCCTGCCTGCTTCCCGGCTGGGGGCTGCACCTTGTGGGCCCGCAGCCGGGTCTGCACAGAGGAAGGTGCTCTGAGCAAGGAGAAGGCTGCCCGGGGGGTGCGTGGACCAGAAGGGCCTCGGGCAGGAGGCAGTGTGGTAGCAATGCTGACTCGAGGCAGGGAGACCCTGACCGAGGGGTGGCGTTTGGGGTTGGACTGTGAGAAAGACCCTGAAGCAGAGTTAAATAAAGGCCGGGTGTAGAAGGGAGAGGGGAGGCCTGGAGACCCGGCGGTCCCAGCACACCCTGGTCAGTAGAGACGGGCGCTCAGGAGCTGGGGCTCTCAGCCTCTGAGGGAAGGCAGGACAGTCCCAGGACTAGAGCATGGGCTTGGCATCTGACAGACCCGCGTTGGAGCTGACCTCCCTCATCCGTTAGCTGCTTACCAATCCCTCAACGCCTCGGGTTCTTCCTGTGCCAAAGTGGAAGACGCTCACAGCTCCCACCGCAAAGATGGCTGCAATAATGAAATAAAGTATCGCAGGGAAAGCACTTGGTAGGAGGCCTGGCACAAGGTCAGCTCTCTTTAATGCTAGCTGGTACTGGTGGGCACCGGGGACCACTTTGAAAACCTGATAAAACCTATGTACCCTCGCTCCAGAAAAGTGCATGGTGCGTACTCGTGCACACACACGCAAGCACACACACACAGGCACACGCACGCACGTACGCACGCACGCACACACACAGGCACATGCACTCACGCACACACACAGGCACATGCACGCACGCACACACACAGGCACACACACGCATGCACACATGCACACACAGGCACACATACGCACTCACACGCATGCATGCACACATGCACACACAGGTGCACACACACACAGGCACACACACACACGTACACACATGCACGTGCACACACAGGCACACACATGCACGTGCACACACACAGGCACACCCACTCCACACACAGGCACGCACATGCACACACAGGCACACACATGCACGTGCACACACACACGCACACACAGACACACACACGCACACGCTGAATTTTGCATAAAGCTTGGTGAAACCGTGGACTCTCCGTAGCCATCCTTGGAGTCCTTGAATGTCCGTGGATCCAGGTGAACAATGCCCAGTCTCCACAGAGATGTCCTGTCTGGAACTCCAGAGTTAAGTCGGGGAGCATGGGAGTCACCAGTGTAATTCTGTACAAGCTCGTGAGCACTGGAGACATCCCCAGGGAAGCAGGGAGAAGAGGGAGGGCGGAGAGCAGCAGCCCCTGGTACAGACAGTGGGGGAGGAGCCGGGAAGGAGTCAGCAGAGGAAGAAGATTCCTCCCAAACCAGCCCTGGCTCACGCAGATTTTAATCAGAGCCGGATAGTGTCTGGCTTTTCACTTAGGAACACAAACAAACAATGGGGGCTCATATGCGAGCATTTCAAGTTTCAATGAACTACATTTCATAATCAAATCATTCTGTCTCATTTAGAGGCGGAAGTTTTTCCAGCTTGTTTCTTCAGCTGTTCAATTTAAATTTGTCCTTTTGTGTCCTCTCTAAAATATGTGTTTCCCAACCCAAAATTATGGCCCACATTTAGAAGTAAGATTATTTTTATGTCTTATGAATTTATTTATGAGAAGTTTTACAAACATATAAAATCACCATTTAGCTATATGCTTTTAACACATTGGCTTTATTGAAAAGAACAAAATCACTGTAAAGCACAGGGATTCTGGAAAATCCTGTGCATCTGATCCTCGGGGGGGTCCACTGGATCCCCCTGGTGGGCACAGACCAGTGACCCGATACATGCTAGTTTCTTTTCTCCCTTTGGCTTCAGTTTCAGAGAGCAAAGGGAGGAAGGGAGGGAGGGAGGAAGGGAATTTAAGGAGATTCCAAAGTTATGCAGCTACCCCTTTCTCTCTCTTTCATGTTTAAATCAACAAATTTGTTAGGGTCACTTGGTGATGGAAACAAGTACTGGCGTTGATGAGAAACCTTCCTTGGCCTGTCCTGGTAGGTACATCAAAACTTGCAGAAAATCTGGAAACGATTTTTGATCACTTTTGATTTTTGCACAGAGGGGACTTGGGGCTGAAACTCACAGTCATTCACAACTGGATGCAGAGAATCATGGACTTTCACAACTCAGCATGAGGTGATTTAGGCTCTGCTTCTGAATCTGGAGTTCAGGATGAGCTCCACCACTTTATTGTGCTTCTGTGTTTCTTTTGGAATAAGCACAAGGATGGCACATAATTAAAATCTGCGCCAAAATACGCCCAAATGAGTTCCTTGAACAGATGTAATTTCTTAAATCCACATCATAAGAAAGCATTGCTTATTTAGATAATTTATCCGTGTTTTTCTCTTCCTCAGTAGTGCATAAAATGATTGTGAGTCTGACCATCGATAGTGACTTGGCTAGATAAAATACAGCAATGCCGTGTCCTGGGGAATTCTGTCAGAGTTTCCATGCATTTGTTTCCTCGTCTATAAAATGGAAATGCCATGGCCAGTCATTACAATTGCTACCATGAAAAGTAATGAGCATTTATCTGGAGGAGATGTTCTGCCAAATCTATCTCTAAGCTTCTTGAGAACCTGCATGTGAGTGTCATTAACCACGTTTTAGAGAAAATGAAACCGAGGCTCATCGAGATGAAGGGACTGCACAAAATCCAGTCTGCCTGTTTGACTAGTAATAGGAAAGAGGTGTGAAGACAAAGCTTTCCACTTTGCAGGCAGGCTCTCTGTGATGTCTTTGGATGTGGTGTCCGCAATGGAGGAGGCCCTTTAAATAGTCTTTAGAAAGAGTTATTTCTAGGATGTAAGGTGAAAATGGATGAGTTTCTGTGTGACACCATTAACACACACCCTCTCTGCCTCCCCAGTAATAGCAGATCAGGGACATTACTGTTTAATAATTTTGTGCCCAACAGCACATGGCCTACATAAAGATCATACTCATTGATTTATGCACTCATTCATTATTTATTCATCACCTGCCATGTGCCAGGCAGTGAGCATATAGCAGTGAATAATAGTTGTGCATACCATGTAGACATTATAGAAAGTAATATACTCATAAAATATAACCTAAATATGATTAATTATGTCACTGATCATGATCTATGCCACATGAAGAAGACTTCTCATAAATAATTTGAGAGTATTTTGGAAAAATTTGTATGTATTGATCCCAAAATTATATATTTGCAAGCAAGGTAATGAAAGGATAGATCTATATACATCTACATTTTACACAGAAAAAACTGTTAGGGGAAAATTACTGTGCTAGAGTATACAAATATACAAAATACATTTCTATGCCTAGGTTATCCCAGTTTCCCATTAACCTTCTAGAACGTTGCTCTTTTCTTTTTCCTTTTTGTTAGGGAATTGAAAGTGCCTTTGCAAGCTAAATAATAGTATAAGTTTCCTCTAATGGAGATTACCATTGTCTAAGTAAGAATGGATCCTGGAAATTATGTAGTCCAATATCTGTACTGCCAATATGAGGAAACCAAGGCCCAGAATAATTAAAGGACTTTCAGGAGTGCACAAAACTAGCTAGTAGCAGAACTACTCAGACTCAGGCATCCTAATGCTCAAGAAAGGTGGTCTAATTTAAGACCCTAACTCTTGGTTAAAAAGAAAAAAGCAAGCAGAGAAACTGAAAGAATGACTCTCTGAAAAATGACTATTTCGGACAAGCTCTGTAAGCAGACTGCAGTATCTAACGTGCTGACTTTGATGGAAAGCTGGCAAGTCAAGATGTTCTGATTCTTATGGTCCTGAATGAAGACTGAAAAATAAGTGGGCCTTTCTCTAACTTGCCTAAGAATCCCTTACTTTTGCCTTGTCCAGTTAAGCAAAAACAAAGGATCCCCTACCCACCCAATGAGTCCCAAGATTTTGAAGTTTGCGAACTCAACTGAGCTCAGAGACAGTAGTTCCTATAGCACAGCAGAGACCTACAAGGCTGACCATGCCCTCTGCAGTGCCTGCTCTTTATTTGAAGGACCTCATTAAATGGATGTAAATATTCAACTTTTCACACGTACTCTATGGTGTCCATATTGGATTCCTTTATTGTGTATTGAATAAATAGTAAATGGAAAACAACACTTAATGGGTGGAATAAAATTGGTAAACACTTTGGGAAGACATTTGGATGCTCAGCAGATGTGAGGATGCCTTCGGCTGGTGCAGGTGAAGAAAAAAATGACTTTCTTTAATTTCCTTAATGGACATAGCAATTTGCTTCTTCTAGTCAAGAATCAGCTTAAATTAGCTGCCTATAACAAGGGCCTTGGAATTAATCAGTATTCTTGGTTACTATGTAGTTATTTCCTAAATGGAAAATACCTATTAGCATGCATATTCAAATCGCACCGCAGGCCATTAAAACTCCTTTTGTTCTACAAACAAAACACTTGATTATTTTGGAACCAGACTTTTTAAAAGCAGTATCAACAACAAAACTTCCAGATCTTCAAAGTCAGTCTTATGAGCTCAGAATAAGAAACAGGATTGTATCTATTTACTGGAAGAGTTATGGCGCAGGGCTGGGAATTTAATCTCTATTTCATCTTGATTTCCCAGGATTTAGACTTCTGAGCCTGGACCAAATTGTTTGCTTCCTGGAATTTACTAGTAGAATGGTTGCGTGTGGAGATGGGATGGGACCACCGGTGTGTTTCTTGACGCCCTTGAAGATTTTCATAGCACCAAGAAATTATTTCTGCCAACAGAAACCCAGTGCTCCAATAGTCTTGAGGAAAATTCACTGCCTGCCAGCAATAGGATATAAAATGATCGAATAAGAAAAATTAAACTTGTAAACCCCTGGAGAAAGGGCACAGATTTCCCAAGTGAGCTGTAAGCCTGGAACCACTGGTTTCTTTTCATCTTCCCTCTGACTAACGCGATCTGGCTGCTTTGTTCTCCCAGGAGCCTTCCTAGCAAAGGTAGAGAGGAACCAGAAAGAGAAAGAGCGGGGAGGCAGTCAGAGAATTAGCATGGCTCACCCACCAGGCGCGCCTCCCCTCCTGCCACTGGGACCCACTCGAACGGACTCAATCCCTGCCCCAGAAAGGCATTGCCCATCCTTTCTGCACAGTGTGTGGTCTAGTGAAATGCGTTAGTCCTCACCCTTAAACAATTAAGGAGATGCCCACGGTGATGAAAGAGGGAACAGTATTTAGAACATGTTTTTTCAAATGTGCACAACATTACAGTTTCGAATGGCCCCAACCCCAGGGTCTTTCATCCTCTAAAATGTATGCAAAACCTTAGCATTTTCTTAAGAAGAGCCACAGAGATGCTTTATGCCGAGATATTTAAAGGGGACTAGCCACATGATCACCATTATTGAGTGCCTGGTATGTGCCAGGCACTGGCTAGTGGTTGATGCCTGTCCTTTCCTTACATTTAATCTGCATAATAGATTGTACTCTCCGTACTTAGATGAGGAAACTGAGGCTAAGAGAAGTTAAGTGACTCTCCCCAGGCCAAGGAGCTAGAAAACAGCCCAGCTGGTGTTTGAACTCTACTCAGTCTCACTCCAAAGACTAGGCTCTCTTTTCTTGGCAAATATACTATACTGCCCTGTTACAATAAAAATGATAATACAGGGGCCGGCTGTAGCCCAGTGGATAGGGCGCTGGTACACCACATGAGAAGCTCTAGGTTCGGTTCCCGGGGACCTCTCCAAGTGGGCAGACCACCTTGAGGGGGCAAAGCCACCATGGGCAGAGCAAAAAAGCCACCATGGGAAGGGCAAGTCACCCGCGAATGGAGCAGAGCTGCCCACAAAACAGAACATAGCCGCCCACGAGCGGGGCAAGCCGTCTGCGCGGTGGGCCGACTAGGCGCATCACTGCAACGGGGGGAGGCAAAAAGCAGACATAGAAGAACACAAAAAAATGAACACACAGCAAGAGCAAGCAGAAAGGGGGGGATATGTAACAAAACAAAACAAAACAAAAATAAATAAATAAAATATGTTGCATCTTATTAAAAAATGATAATACAATGGTTTGGTTGTTTTTCAAAAACACTAGTGAAGATGCGCTTCTGTGAGTAAACATCTAAGACGAGCACTTGGACAATGGTGAGCTGGAAACTATGTAGAGAGCTCCATCTATCTCCAACTTCAAGCTCCTCCAACTCTACCTGTTCAAAATGGAACACATTGTGCGCCCCCCTGCCACATCTATTCTTCGTCCCGAATTCTCCACCATCACTCCACCATCAACCTAAAAATCTGAAACTCATCCCAACTCCTCCTTCTGCCCTCCCTCTCGACCGAGAGCACCACTAAATTCTGGTAATCCCACCTGTTAAATACAGAAATCCCTATGCTCCTACTTTAGGGTTAGACCCATGGAAATCTCATGATTGTAGAACTTGAAACTGAGAAATGTGAGAACTTACAGAAGAAGAAGAAATTGAACCTGGTCCAGGAGTGATCTCATGAAAGCCTATGGAAATATCTTTACTGATATGAAAAAACAGAACTGCATGTTATAATTGGCACTTCAGGCATTTTAAATTAGCAATGTTGTTTACTTAGAGCTTTATCTCCATTTATTTTTCACTATTTGGTAGAAAATTCTTAGGCTTTCCATCTTGCCCAGGTTTGACAAGCTGCTTTGAAGTCATTTTGCTTTATTGCAGACGGCCTTCTTGCAATTCATTCCTACCTCTGATGTTCTGTTCAATTGCTCAAGGACTTTCTGAAGCTGGGCCTCAGTTGTTCATCTCTAAATGGCCCCAGGCCCCATGACATGGATATTTAGAGGCTTTGGGGCATTTTCTGGAGCACGGCGGCAGAAGAGGCTCAAGCCGAGCTCCACGTTTTCCGCTTTCAGCCCCTTCCACATACACTTCATGGCCCTGTCCCCTAGGGGAGCCAGGAGAGTGATTTCTGAGGCTCTTTCTCTCTCCCAAGGCTGTCAGTGCACGAACATGTATCTCTACTTGGTCTTTGTTATCAAAATTTTTCTCACAGGAGTAACTCTTACTTTCAGGGACCAGAATTGCAATTCTCCCAGTGAGGGATAGAGAAGCGAAGGTGTCGCTACTTGTAGTCACGTAGCGGCCCTGGGAAAGGCAGCACTGTGGTCTC
>PVKH010027909.1:0-12934 GCA_004027955.1 Chaetophractus vellerosus | reverse complement strand
GGGGGCGGTGGAGAAAGAAAAGAACTTGCCCAGTCCTTACAGCTTGACCTATGGGAGTGCTCTCCTTCAGGGTTTATCCATATAACGAGTTTAGGGAAAGCTCCAGGCCAAAGCATAGGAGGCTTCCTAATCCTTCCTGTGCATGCATCTTGTCTTGGACATGCACAAATGGCCCCCATTGACGGTTTCAAATGTCTCCTCATGCCTAGGAAAGTTTCTTCACAGTCCCAGGCTCTATACCCTATAACCAGCAATCCCTTCCCCAGGCAGCATACATTGACTGTTCTCCCACAGCATTTTGTAGGTGGTCTTGGTGAGCCAACTTGTACACACAGCAAATTCTGGCAAGTCCCTCAGGCCACCACCAGACAGACTGGTCCAGGCATACCTGCTCCCAGTGTGTGCATGAGGGTTGCTTTGCTTTCTCCAGAACTGAATTATGGTTCCACACTGGGAGTGTGGGTCAGCTCTGCTGATGAGGGGTGGAGTACAGGCCAGGCAGGGCACCACGAGATCTTCCTGCTTTTCAGTAGCCTTTTTCTTGATTCCATGCCCACCCTGTTGCTGCAATCTTTTAGCTTTGAGAAAGATGTTTCTGCCAGTTCTTGCTGGTTGTTCAAAACTTCTGTGCAGAAACAGAGCCCTGAAGTGTTCTCTCTCCCTGTTTTTTTTTTTTTTGAGATAGATGTTTATAACATTGATTTACAGCCTTTTTTATTACTAATATATACACTTAGAGCTATACATTTCCCTACTTTATGGAGTGAATCATGCCCCCCATATAGATATGTTCAAATCCTGACTCCTGGTCTTATTAGTTATGATGAGGCCAAACTTAATCATGGTGTGCGTGAATCCAACACGTCCTCATAGGCAGAGGAAATTTAGAACATGGGAGAAGGACACAGACTGGGAGAGATGGCTATCGCCATGTGATGGAGGCAGAGATTGAGTTACAGATTTCAAGCCAGTCACCACCAGAATGCTGCAGACTAACAGGAAAAGCAAGTACCAGGCCCTATGCCCCTATGCTAATTGCTTTATATACATTACCTTTTTTTTTTTTAGGTACCAGGCCAGGGATTGAACCCGGGCCCTCGTATGCAGGAAGCTGACACTCAGCCACTGAGCTACATCGGCTCCCAAGTTGGTTTTTCATTTGGTTGCTTGTTGGTTTTTTGTTTTGTTTTGTTTTTTAGGAGGCACCAGGGACCAAACTTGGTACCTCAAACGCTTGAGCCACATTCGTTCCCCATACATTATCTTGAATGCTTCTTTTTTTTTTTTAAAGATTTTTAAAATTATGTTTCATTTTTAATTTATTACATATCCCCCCTTTCTGCTTGTTCATTTTTGCGTTCTTCTATGTCTGCTTGTCTCCCCCCGCTGCGGCGACCTGCCGAGTCAGCTCATCGTCGGCAGCCTGCCTGCTTGCAGCGGCTTGCCCTGTTCGCGGGGGCTTGCCCTGCCCGCGGCGGCCTGCCCTGCCCGCGGCGGCTTGCCTTCTCAAGCAGGTCTGCCTGCTTGAGGAGGCCCCAGGAACCGAACCCGGGGCCTCCTATGTGGTAAACTGGTGCCCTACCAATTGGGCTACAGCCGGCCCCCTGAATGCTTCTTATATAGTATATAGGCCTACTTTAGTTGCTGGAGTAAGGGGTGTGGTAGAGTGGTGCATGGTAAATGGGTGCATATGTTTAAAGGAGCTAGTCCTTCCAAATTTCTTTAAACCGTGTAACTGGTAGCAGTAAAAATGAAATCTTCATATTGTTTATGGTCTGAATGCCAACCTTCTAATATTGATATACTTCAGCATGGATCCAGACTGCCTGTGTTGAAATCCTGGCTCTACTTACCAGCTGATGAAATTGGGCAAGTCATTTAACCTTTGTTTCTTCATCTGCAATTTGGGAATAGAAATAGTACCTACCTTATGAAGTTGCTGTGAAGATTATGTAAATTAAAACATTTAAAGCCCTTAGTTAGTACTGTGTTTGTCACCTTGGGAGGTGAGCGCTCAATGAATATTAGCTGTTATTATTATGGTTTTTAACATATTTCTCATCTTAACAATTTTCAATTTCATGCCTTCATGAAAATCTGCTACCTCTCTAGTCTTCTGGCGTATCTATGAGGTTTTTATTAGTTTGATATTTTGGTTAATATAGAACTATGGTACTGTACAAGGATTTAATTGTTTTGCAGAATTATTATATAACATTTAGTACAACAACTCTGCTATAAATGATTTTCTCTTATCAGAAATTCCCTAAAAGTACTTAATATTTGTAAATGGGAATATTCATCTTTGGAAAGTTATACCAGCAAAAGGTTACTAAATGTAACAATAATTTTGGTGCTTTTTAATCCTAATTTTAGAATAATAGGAACTCTCAAGGTGATAAGATTGATTACTAAAAATGTTATAAAGTTCTATTTTGAGATGAATAACAGCTTTTTAAAAATTCTTTATTTGCTACATTTTGAACTCAGTGTGAAAAATTATCTTTCTTTTGGGAAATTCAATTATCAGAATATTTCCATTAAAATGATGAAGTAGATGCGTGTGTTGTGTGCATACATGTGGAAAAGTGTTAATGGAATATGAAGTAAAACATCAGGTTATAATTTATATGTCCAGTATAGTCTCATTTTTGTTTAAAAATGTATGTATACACACATATATATTTTAATATTTGCATATATACCAAAATGTAAATGGTGAATATTTTTGTGTGGGGATATTGTCTGCAGTAATTTTGAGGTTTTGTCTCTTTTTTTAAAATCTCAATTTTTTCTACAATGAATATATATTATGTTTAATAAAGGATTTAAATAATTAAAAGGAGAGTTATTATGGTCACCTGTTATAGGATTGGCCAAAGTATTTTTGAAACTAGGATATCATTTTTTGTAGAGTTAAATTTGCATGTATGTGTGTGTACATACATATATATGTACATAAACACATAAAATTATAGATATACCCATTTATATATGTATATTAAATCTTTTTGGTACATGTTTTGAGAATGCTATGGCAAGATAAGAAACTTTATGTACAATATGCAAATGATGCAGACATTGCTAGCAAATTTCTATTTTGGATTTATGCACTTTGAAGAATTAAATTCAAATAGTAACTGGAATAGTACTTATTGACGCCTTGCTTCTCTCTGCTTAATAATTTACTTGAATATCATGGATTTTGTGCTGGGATAGACTGACTTATTTAAGATCTTGATCATGAGTTTTACTTCTGTCACCTTGGTAGATGATTTTTCTATTTCAGGGCCACAGGCTACAAGTACCTTTACTATATCAATCACCTGGAAATTGTGTGCTACACATGCAGCTAAGTGCCTACTATGGATATGTGCACAATTGCTATTTTTCCTTTCCAGATGAAAGTATAGAATGAGAACATGAAAAAAATATTTTATGTTATTGTTAGCAAGTGATAATTCCTTTTATTCCGTTTTTCAGTTGCTATAGCTAGATCATCTCTGGTATTTAAAAATCATCATTTAAAAAAAATTATGAACTATTTATTTTTGTGGTTGGCAACTCAAATATTAGAGTAAGATGTAAATGGAAAGTAAAAGTTCCTAACTCTTTATAGTCTTACTTCCCAGAAGTAAACACTGTTCACAGTTTCTTGTGTTTCCAATGAGGAATTTTCTAGGTTTATACACGCATATGTAATGACATGCTTGTGTATATAAATTTACATATAGTTTATCATCCTCTTCTTTCTCTCTTTGTGTATATATAGTTTCTACAATACTATTCTAAAACACTTTTGTTAGTACATATTGTATGTCTTTCATAAGTCCATCTTATTCTTTATAACAGCTGCATAGTAGTTCTTTGAATAAAACATAATTTTTCAACTGTCTTCTATTGGTGTACTTTTGGGTTGTTTCCAGTTTCCCTGTAATTGTATATTTGCCCTTTGTGTAAGATTATCCATTCATATATGACTTTAACATTTTAAAAGCAGTTGCCAAATTGTCTTTCACAATAGTAACAGCACTTGACATGCTGTACAAGTGTATTAGAGAGTACTTTGGCCTTCATGTATTGGCTTATACACAAAAACAGAAACAAAAATAATTGACAATATATAGGTAAATTCAATGATGAACAGAAAATATTTTGGTTATGATAAAAGTGCCAATTATTTTCTTCTAAGATTTTGTGTCTTTATGTAAAAACTCCGTGGCAAAAATTAAATTTTATGCTTTATCCCAAAGATAGCAGTTACATTTTATACCCAAAAGATTTAGATTTTTGAGGTTTTATGCTAAAAAAGGTTGTTAGAAAACTTAACTCATATAAGATATGTATGACCTCAAGTGATTAAAATCAATGATATCATTATAAACCTCTGGAGAAACTTTAAATGAGGAACAGGATATTTATATACTTTTAAAGTGTCTCCTCACATATTTCTTATTAGTTACTAGGTAAAAAATACAACTGTACAGAGGAGAAATCAGACAGCACCTTGATCAGGTGATCAAAATTAATAATAGCAATGAGCTGATGGACATGTGGGTCTCCGGATGTGGAAATCTGGGAAGTATTAGTATTCCAACCAGGAATGAGTAACCTCAATCCAACAATAGAAAACATCAGACCAACCCTAACTGAGGAACATACTATTTTTTTAAATATACTTTTTAATTTAAAAAAAAGATACTTAGATTACATAAATGTTACATAAAAAAATAGGGGATTCCCATATGCCGCACTCCCAACCCCTCCCACATTTTCCCACATTAATGACATCCTTTATTAGTGTGGTTCATTTGTTACAATTGATGAACACATTTTGGATCATTGCCACTAAGTGTGGATTATAGTTTACATTGTAATTCGCACTCTCTTCACCACAATTTTGTAGTTATGACAAGATATATAATGGCTTGTATCTGTCACTGTAATTTATTTCAGGACAACTCCCAAGTCCCAAAAATGTCCCCATATTTCACCTATTTTTCCCTCTCCCTTGCCTCAGAATCTCCAGTGGCCACTGCCTCTACATCAATGATAAAAGTTCTTCCATTGCTAGAATCACAGTAAGTCTATACTAGAATACCAGTAAGTCTACTCTAGAGTAATCCATTGTTCATTCCCCAATCCTGAGGATTCAGGGATGATGATGCCCACTCCACCTCTCATTGAGAGGGGGCTTAGATCCCATGGGGCAGATGGAATGGACTATGTTGATTGTAGTTGCAGACTCTCTCTCTTCCTTGGGATGGTCGTTGTCCATCATCATCTCCTTGTTAGTTGTCCTGGATGAGTCCAATGGAGAGTAGGTGTTGCAAGTGTCTTGAGATTCAGGGCCCAGCTGGCACATGGACAGGTCAAAGATTTAAGTTTCTTGGGCATACACCTATGAACTCTAGCACTAACTATAGATTCAATTAGAAGGGTTATAAGAGCCATGTATAGGGAAACCACAACTGAGTCCAACTCTGTCACACTGGGGAGCAAAAAGTCCGAAGTAGGGCCCACTGGCAGGGCACCAAACTCCTGAGCTGCCTTCCCTGACTATAGTGTCTGGATGTCTCTGCTATTTTAGGCAATATTTACTTTGGCAGTCAATGAGATCCTGCTGAGATGTTCATAAGCGTAACCTCTGGAATGACCTCCCAACTCACTTTGAAGTCTCTTAGCCATATAAACTCATTTGTCTTTACCTTTCCCCCCTTTTGGTCAAGGTCTTTTTCCAGTTGCATTACTAGTTGGTGCTTGGTAGTAATCCCTCGGTGCCAGGTAGGCTCATCCCCAGGAGTCATGCCCCATGCTGGGGGATAGGTAATGCATTTATATGCTGAGTTCAGCTTAGAGAGAGGCCACATTTGAGGAACAAGGAGGCTCTCAGGAGGTAACTCTTAGGCACCCTATAATACTAGGCTAAGTTTCAATTTCAAAAGTAAAGGTTCATAAGTACAGTCATCAATATCAAGTGCCTGTCAATGCTCCATCCTCCTTCACTGGTCACTGGCCTTGTACTCGGGTGATTCTTGCTGTTCCATTAGAGAATGTGGCAGAGCTCCCCAGGATGGGAATTTGATATTCTTTCGGTTATTATGTGACTCTCCACCCCTTGTGACAATGCCCCATGAACACAAACACATTTATATGCCTTATATGTATGCCCCAGGTGAACCTCCTCCCATGCATTCCCCCATCACTGACACCCCGCACCAATGATCCTCCCCTGTCACAGTTGTAACCCTTCTGTGGTCCAAAATTTCTTCAAAAGTGAAGCTCAGAAAATAACCAAATACAATTATTAAGAAAATGAAATAATAATGATAGTTTTAAAAATAACAAATATTTAAAAATAAAAATAACAAAATACAAAAATATTAAAAAGTTCCCTCTTGTAGAGAATGGATATATAGTATTGTTCTGATAATATTATTGTGGGCCTTCAGTGAGCTAGTATATGTAAAGGTCTAGTATGGCAACTGGCACAGATGTGGCGCTAAATTGATGATTGAGGGTTTTTGGTGATCTGTGATAGCTATTGTTTCTGCCTGCCAAAGACATCCTCTTTTACCCAATCCCTCTTCTTTTGGAAATATATCTTGCCCTCTCCTTTGCATATACCGCCTTGCCCCACTTCCCCCAACCACCAAAGGGATGGATCCATTAATCATCCTGACCAATCTGCCTAGATACAATAGTAGATTCAGGTCTGAGTGGGGCATATGACACAACTCCATTAGAGTCTTTTCCATCCAAGGATTGATATCTAGGCTTGGGGGAGGAAAACTGTCTTTCCATTGATCTCACAAAGGTGAAATTCAGATTCAAGCTATTGATAGCCATCTTCCAGTTCCATATGGAGAAGTACTGTTTATATAATAAAGCTAGAGTGAACCTACAGGGATTAAAGATGAGGCCCTCCTTCTTGCAGCTCCTCTTTCAGAACTATGCAAATTTCCTGCCCATCTTTATGGTTTGATTTTGCTTTCTATCACTTGCACTAGGATGATGATATTATTTGTATATTAATCTTTCCTTGCCCAAATAACTGCCTTTGTGGCTTCTGTGCTAAATAGTCAAAGACAAGTTTATTGTAGGCCATTAAATGGAGAGTACATGCATGAAATAAATTATGAATTTTTAAAAGAAGATCCTGGATTTTAAGGTTGTTTCTCATGCTACATGATTCTTGTGATACTACAGGTAATACTATGTTAAGAGTAAACTTCTATTTAGATGTACAAAGAAAAATTGCAGAATAATTTTAGGTAAAATCTGTTAGCCATTTTTGAAGCTCTGATTAAAGATATAGTGGGCAAAGGGGTAAAATTATTAGCTAAATGAAACACTTGGAGTTATTTGTAGACTTAATATTTACTGTCTCTGCTTCTTATGAATCTCAGGTAGGGTGAGCAGGGCTCAACTGATAGGAAGCTTTAAGGAGTGACTCAGAATGCAATTGAGAGGACTAGATGGATAATGAATCAATGTAAGTATTCACAGCTGGTGAAAATGTTATTTGTAGTCTCACTTGGGATAGTTAGTCTGGATAGGGGCCAAGGATCACAATATGACCACATTCACATCCAAGTTTGTGATTTAAGATCTGAGAACATGTTGGGGAAGGAAAGAATTTCTCTAAAATCATCCTGCACACTGAATCACCTAGTGTGGTGGAAATGATTTGTTATAAGCTGAGAAGCCAAGAAAAATTTTAATTATTCTTTCAAGTCCAGGGATAGCTACAGATGGAAGGTAGTGTAAGAAGTCCTACCATTTGCACTTGTTTTCTCTTTTGATGTGCATTAGTATTTTACCCAAGATTGGAAAGGTGGTTTATTTGGAAGTGCGAGATATTTTTTTTAAAAGTGGGTGATGAGTCTGTGGATCGTTTTAACTAGTTTGCTTTGCAGGTGGTTGCATAGGAGAATTAATTAGACATCTTCCTGTGGTCAGAGTTAATGTCTTAATAGGATGTAATGTCTTAAAAATGAACCTATTTGGTTATACTTCTGGTTGTCCCATGATTCCTTTAATATGTCTTATATAGTTGTACAAAAGAATGAGATTGAGATCCTTTACTGTCAGGCACACAGACTTAATTCATTTAGCATTTATTTTCCAAAAATTTGAATACCAATTATATGTAAGGCACTGAGATAAATACAGAGGCTATAAGTAGATTTTGTCTTAGGCAGATCCTTTCTCATTGAGAATTAAAATATTTACTCAAGTACCTGTAACTCAAAGCATTGGATATTAATTGCTTTATGCTAAGTATAAGCTAAGTTTTTAAGGCCTGAGAGGAAGGTATCTTTGGAGTCCATTTGGGGTGACAGGGAAAGGAATCGTGGAGGAGGCAGAATAAAACAAAGGGCTAAACTATTATATAAGCAGCATTTCAATAGATAAAAATGTTACAGAAAAACACTACCCGCAGAAGGAATGGCTTCTGTCTTGGGAACAATAACAAGTATTATAATTTGGCTGGAATTCAGGGTGCTTCTATTGCATTGCATTTCTAAAGAATTGTGAGAGAATACCAGTTTTACCACTGACATGACCAGTACTGAATGGTGGTGGTGGTGGCGGTGGTGGTAGCATGTGCAAGTGTATATGTGTGTGTGTGTGATTTTTTTTTATTACTGTAGCAGGTTGATTATTGGTGAAGGAAGCCTTTCTCAGCATCCCGGATACTCTGTGATAATTTTTCGTTAATTTACTATGCTATATTCCAGGGGAAGTGGGGAGTGTTACATTCAGGAAGAGGGGCTGTGTAATGTGAGTGTATGTGTGTGTGTATTTGTATTGGTCCTAGCAGGTTTCAAACTTACAATGAATATGATGGCATCCTTCTCTTGGCCCCATTTTAAGCTTGTTTTTCAATTTGTGGATCTAAGTTATGGAGTAGCAAAGGTGTATATAGTTTTGAAATCCATGCTTTTTATTACCCCTAGATTTAATTGCTTATTGTACCAATTTGAACATCCTTTTCCTGAGATGATTGATGACAAAAGGTGATGGCTTTAGAAAAAGGTAGGGTGCTCGCTTTGACAGCACATATGCTGAAATTGGAATGACACAGAGAAGATTAGCATGGCCCCTGCACAAGGATGACATGCAAATTCGTGAAGCATTCATTTTTTTTTTAGATTTATTTTTATTTATTTATATATCCCCCCCCTTGCTGCTTGTGCTTGCTGTGTTCATTTGCTTTGCATTCTTCTGCGTCTGCTTGTCTCCCCTTGCTGTGGCATCCCGCCGAGTCAGCTCACTGCGCGGCGGCTTGCCTGCTTGTGGTGGCCCTGGGAACTGAACTCGGGGCCTCCCATGTGGTAAACCAGAGCCCTACCAATTGAGCCACAGCTGGTTCCCAACATTCATTTTTAAATAAATAAATAAATAAAGGTGGGTATCCCAGAGGAGCACTAAATGAACTTCTGCAATGATGGAAGTATTCTTATATTTCTACACAGTCGAGTATTGTAACCACTCACCCTTGAAATATGGCTAGTGTAATTGAAAAATGAAATTTTAAGTATTATTTAATTTTAATTAATTTAAATTGTAACGTGTCTACTGCCTACTGTATGGGACAGCACAGTTTTAGAGCTTAAGCTGTTTTGACTCCTTTCTAGCTCCATGGTGTTGATAAGGGCTAACCAAACAGTATTTTCAATTATATATGATAAAAACATGTTTAAAATAGAATATTATTTTAAATGTAGTTAAATGTTCTAATGGTGGTTACACAGTAAATGAATTTTATATTGCCAATTCTCTAGTAAAATTGTTAGTTTATTATTTATACTCTGTCTAAACCCAAATAAAAATTTTATGTGCATGTCAGGAAAAGAGAAATTAATAATAGGATTATTAAAATAATAAAAGGGTCACATAATGAATGAAGTGAGCATAGAGGCAGGAAAGGAAAATCTAGGAAAGTCTAGAAAGACTATAGCTGTGCAAAAAAAATCTATCTGTAATAACTGGTAATAGGATAAATTGACAAATCCAATAAAAAAATTTTGTATAATAAAAAGATACATGCCATTTTGTCAAGAGAGAACATTTTCCCAAAGATTAAACTCAGAAATTTCTTGTTATTTTTGTAAGGGGTCTTGAGTAGCATAATAGATAGCACTGTTTCATAGCAATTTTGTAAATTATGGAGTGTTTTCATCATATGTTTACATCAAACCTTGGTAAGAGTTTAGGGCATAGTATTAAATCATAGATCTATGAAGATATTTCTGCAGAGTGCCTAAAAATTGATTTAGGTGATTTCTGGTGATGTAACTTGGTGCAGGAGAAGGTTTAGGTAATTTAAAGGAATGGTTGACTATCGTAACCTTTAGCCTCTTCTTACTTCAAGTTTGTGGACCAGCAGCATCAGCATCACCTGGGAACTTGTTAGAAATGCGTAATTCCAAGGACCACCTCACACCCACTAAATCACAAACTGGATTTTTTTTTTTTAAGGTACCGGGGCTGGGGATTGAACCTGGGACCTTGTATGTGGCCAGCGCTCAACCCCTGAGCTACATCGGTGACCCCGAGTTGGTTTTTCCATTTGTTGTTTGTTTTGTTTTTAGAAGGTACCAGGGATTGAACCTGGGACCTCATATGTGGGAAGCAGGTGTTCAACCTTTTGAGCTACATCTGCTCCCCCAGAACCTCAGGTGGTTTGATGCACATCAATTTTTAGAAGCACTGTTTTGCCCTAACCCTTTTGTATATGGATATACTAAACTAGGCTTTCGAAATAGTTCAAGATTAATATTCCTAATAGTGTCTGAAGAGAAGTTATTTTGCATGGTTAATTGAAAATTGAAAAGAGAGCTTCATTGTTTATGTACCATCTGTGTAGGTGGCAGAGATGACATTGTTATTGAGGATTGAACTTGGTGGTGGTTGAGGATTGTTGTTAATACTAAAAATAAAAGAGTGTTTTTCTAAGAATCAGAACAAATGTATATCAGTATTACAAGGTGTTAAGAATATGGTGATACATGAGAAAAATACAACTAATGAAACTTATGGACTAAGAAAGTACTATAACAATGCTAAGGGTCAACAATAGGTGGTATAAGGGGGCCTGGGATTTTTCCTTTTGGAATAATGAAAACATTCTAAAATTAACTGAGGTGATGACAGCACAATTCTTTGATGAAACTGAGAGCCACTGAATGTGCACTTTGGATATGGATTGTACAAAGCATGGGACTGTATAACACAGTGGATCCTGTGGTGGATGATGGATTGTGGTTAACAGTACAAATATGAGAATGTTTTTCTCATGAACATATACAGTACTAATACATAGTGTTAATAAGAGGGTGGTTTATGATAAAATACACCATATGTAAGCTATGAACTATAGTTAGCAGTAACATTTTGATGATATTCTCTCATCATTTTTAACAAATGTTCCACAACAATGCAAGGTGATGGTGGGGTGATATATAGGAATCTATATGCTATGTATGATTGTTTTATAAACTCTCAACTTCTCTAATAATAAAAAAGGATATGTCCTAAATGATCTATTCAGGTGGTGGGCTATTCCTTTTCTGCATTATAGCTAAAGTACACAGTCATGTCAGAGTCTGGTCATATTATTTACTGGTAATTGTATCAAAAGCCTTTTTCCACTTTTAAAAAAAATTACAGCAGTTGTAGGTATACAAAAAAATCATGCAGAAAATACAAAGTTCCCATGTTTACACCCCTCCCCCCATTATTAGCACCTTGCATTAGTTTGGTACATTTGTTACAATTGATGAAGAATATAATAATAATTGTACTATTAATTATAGTCCATGGTTTATACTAGGGTTCCCTGGTTGTTTTGTATAGTCCTATGTTGTTTATTTAAAATATTTATTCTAGTAACATATTTACTAGATCTAAAATTTCCCCTTTTAGCCACATTCAAATATATAATTCAGTACTGTCAATTACATTCACAGTGTGGTTCTACCGTGACCACCATCCATTACCAAAATTTTTCGTCACCCCAAGTAGAAACCCTGTACAATTGAAGCATTAACTCTCCATTCCTTAACCCTCAACCCAGCCCCTAATAACCTATATTCTAGTTTCAGACTCTATGAATTTGCTTATTCTAATTATTTCATAACAGTGAGATAATACAATATTTGCCCTTTGGTGGCTGGCTTATTTCACTCAATATGATGTCTTCAAGGTTCATCCAAGTTGTCACCTATAATAGAACTTCACTCAGTTTTACAAATGAGCAATATTCCATTTTATGTATATACCACACTTCTCCATTCATTGGCTGATGGACACTGGCTTTTATAATTACCCATATGATTACCTTTACTGGAAATTTATGTCTTTATGCCGCTTTGTTCCATGGTCTAGGGTCCTTTCCTTTCAGTCTGGAAAACTCCCTTTAGCATTGCTTGTAGGAAAGGTCTAGTGGTGCCATACTTCCTCAGCATTTGTTCATCTGTGAATGTCTTAATCTCTCTCATTTTTGAGAGAGAGTCTTGCCAGATATAAAATTCTTGTTTGGCAATTATTTTCTTTCAGCACATTAAATATTTTGTCCCACTGCCTTCTTGCCTTCATAGTTCCTGATGAGTAATCCCACTTCTTGGGATTCTCATGTACATGACTCATTGTTTTTCTCTTGCAGCTTTCAGAACTCACTCCTTGTGCTTGCATTGGACAGTTTGATTACTGTGTGTCTGTGTATGGTTCTCTTTGAGTTTATCCTCTTTGGGGTTTGGTGGCCTTCTTAAATGTGCAGATTCATGTCTTTTGTTTACTTTGGTAAGTTTTCAGCCATTATTTCTTTAAAGATTCCTTCTGCCACTTTCTCTCTCTCTCCTTCTTCTAGTTGCATATATTGATATACTCGAGGGTGTCCTAAGGGTCTCTTTTTTTTTTTTTTTTT
>PVKH010027908.1:0-12923 GCA_004027955.1 Chaetophractus vellerosus | reverse complement strand
TCTCTGCTGCCTCTTATCTAGCCTTCCATACTTGAGACCACCCCCACCGAGGGGCGGGGCTCAACGTCTCACTGACGTGGCAATCAACGCCCCACTCACAACTCAATCATGCCCAGATGAACAGATGAGCTTACAAACATAATCTAACTTATATTTTTGGAATTCATAATTAATTCAAACTCAAACCACTACACCATCTTACCACAATCCTCTTAACAACAGAGTTTTGTGGAGTTAAAAGGTACCATGGTGTTGGCTGGTTTTTCCCACATACGCTGGATAAGTTATAGAAGAAAGGGATGAGCTAAAGATTTCAAAGTTGTAACTTAAGTGCTCCATGAAGGATGTAAAAGTTTCTGTGTGTGACCTGAAAGAAATCTTATTTTGTATAGCTGCAGATTTGAGATTTCTGAAAACCAGATCATAGTCTCATTGTGAGAGTGGCTGAATTGCTACATAAACTAAATTCCCATCTTGGAGGATGTGTGCTGCTAAAGTGAGAACAATGATTGGAAAGCAATTGGACCCTGAAAATTGGAATAGGGACAGGTGACTGGATAATGATGGTGGTGGGGACATTAAAAACCTAGATTATGCTGAGTGTATGCCAAATAAACAGGTAATGGTCAGCCCCAAGGAAATAGTCACCTGACCTCCAATCTGCCTTAAAGAATCTGCCATCCAAACTCCACCCAAAGAAATTAATCCTACTGAGCCTGATAAACCTCTAATGACCTTCTCTGAGCAGACAGCCCTCACTCTTTTGTCTGAAGAGATTAATCTTGTTTCACCAGATGAAAATCCAGTGGAGGCCCTAAGGTAGTTGGCTTGCATAAAGATTTTTAATTTGTCTCGTGACCCACCCCCATGACCCTTTTTTTCTTCCAGACTTATAACTAGACTGAAGTCCCAGCAGGACCCAAAAGCTGAAGTACAAAGTGTGATTCAAGAGGAAATATGTTAAATTAAGGGGAAAAAAAAGCCATGATTTCTCTAATTCATATAGACAGAAATCAGGGGACTGTGTGTGGGAATGAATATGAAAAATGTAGAATAGTGGTGAAAGGAATAAGAAGCTGGATCAGGGCCCAGCTAGATAGCTCAATGGATAAAGAGTGCGCTGGGATACCACATGGGAGGCCCTGGGTTCGGTTCCCGGGGACCTCTCCTAGCGGGCAGACCGCCTTGAGAATGGCAAGCCGCCATGGGCTGGCCAGAGCCGCCGTGGGCAGGGCAAAAAGCTGCCATGGACAGGGCAAAAGCCGCCACGGGCAGGGCAGGTCGCCCACGGATGGAGCGCAGCCAGCCACCCGCGAACTGAAGCAAGAGCCGGCCATAAGTAGAAGCAGAAGCCGCCCACAAGTGGGGAAAGCTGCGCCTGCACAGTGACCAAGTCTCGGCGCGTCGCCGCAACGGGGGGGAAGGAGAGATATGTAATAAAATAAATAAATCTTTAAAAAAAAAAAAAAAAAAGAAGTTGGATCAGCCTGAATTTATTGATATGGACCCACCAAGCAGAGATTCTAGATTCAATATTGTAGCTTGAGGGTTAGAAAGGGCTCTAACAGTTTGTTTTAGTGGTTGCCTAAAATATGGACCAAAAGGTGGCCTACATTACCTGAGGTTAAATGCCAGAACTGCCCTGGTATAATGTAGATAAAGGGATCCAAAAGCTTAGAGACATTGAAGTTTTAGAGAAAATTTATCATGAAAGTCCTGCTCACCCACCCCAGGAATGTCCAGAGGAAGCATCTTTCACTAAGACTGTGAGGAATAAATTTGTGAGACTTGACTCCATCATCACTGAAGAGCTCTGTGGTTGCTCTTCTCTGTATGTCAGATATAATTGTGGGAAATGCTGTCACTGAGCTGGGATCCTTGAACACAATGGGAATGATCATATCCGAGGTTGGCAGAAAACAAGGGGCAGCACTTAATCACCAAAGACAAGGTGGGCATAGCTACTATGAGGGACAGCACTCCAAACAGCAATCAAAATCAGCTGAATTAGGGAATCGGCTGTAGCTCAATTGGTAGGGCTCCAGTTTACCACATGTGCGAGCAGGCAGGCCGCTGTGTGGTGAGCTGACTTGGCAGGTCACCGCAGCAGGGGGAGACAAGCAGACACAGAAGAATGCAAAAAATGAACACAGCATGAACAAGCAGAAAGGGGGGGGGGGGGATATATAATAAATAAAAAATAAATCTTAAAAAAAAATAAGCTGAATTACAGAGACCTGTGGGGCTGGCTAACAGATCATGGGGTCCCTAGAAGTAAAAGAGAGTTCCAAAATAGATTTGGAAACAACATATTCCACATTTGGGTGTGCTACTCCAGCCCATTTACCAAGTAACCAGAAATGCTGCAGGTTTTGAGTGGGAACTGAAACACAAGAAGGATCTTCAACAGGTCCAGGCTGTCATGCAAGCTGCTCTACCACTTGGGCCATATGATACAGCAGATCCAATGGTGCTAGATGTTTCAGTGGCAAATAGAGATGCTGTCTAGAGCCTCTGACAGGATCCTATAGGAGAATCATAACACATACCTTTAGGATTTTTTAGGAAAGCTCTAGCATTCTCTACAAATAACTACTCTCCTTTATAAGAACAGCATTTTGACTGCTACTGGGCCTAGGTAGATGCTGAATGCTTAACCATGGGCCACTAATTTACGATGAGACCTGAGTGGCTTATCATGGACTGAGTGTTCTCTGACTGCTAAATCATAAAGTTGTGCATACACAGCACACTCCATCATAAATGGGAAGTGGTATATATGAGATAGGACCCGGGTGGGTCCTGGAGGAACTAAAATGTTGCATGAGGAAGTGGCCCAAATACCAATGGGCCCTGACTCCTGTCACATTACCTTCTCTTTCCCAGACCACAGGTATGGCCTCTCGGGGAGTTCTTTATAATCGGTTGACTGATAAGGAGAAAACTGAGGCCTGGCTTACAGATGGTTCTGTACGATAAGCAGGTACCACCCAAACATGGACAACTGTAGCATTGTATCCCCTTTCTGGGACATCCCAGAAGGACAGCGGTGACAAGAAAGTGCCCAGTGAGTGTACTTTGAGCAGTGCTCATTTTGTACATTTTGCTTGGAAGGAGAAATACCTGGAGGTGCGTTTGTACACTGATTCATGACCTGTTGACAATTGTTTGGCTAGATGGTCATAGACTTGGAAGGATCATGATTGGAAAATTGGTGATAAAGACATCTGGGGAAGAAGCATGTGGATAGACATTTCTGAGTGGGCAAAAATACATGATGATATTGGTGTCCTACATGAACTATCACCAAAGAGTGACTTTAGCAGAAGAAGATTTTAATAATCATGTGGATCAGATGACCCTCTCTGTCGATTCCAGTCAGCCTCTTTCTTCAATCCCCTGTCATTGCCCAGTGGGTTCATGACCAACACGGCCATGATTGTAGGGATGGAAGTTATCATGGGCTCAACAAAATGGACTTTTACTCACCAAAGCTGATCTGACTAAAGCCACTGCTGAATGCCCAATCTGCCAGCAGCAGGGACTAACACTTAGCCCCAAAATTGCATCATTCCCCAAGATGATCAGCCTGCTACCTGCTGGCATGTTGATTACATTTGACCACTTACATCATGGAAGGGGCAGCAATTTATTCCAAGTGGAATACACACATACTTCTGATATGGGTTTGCCTTCCCTGCTTGCAATGCTTCTGCCAAAACTACCATCTGTGGACTTACAGAATTCCTTATCCACCACCATGGCATTCCACACAACATTGCTTTGGATCAAGGGACCATTTCACAGCAAATGAAGTGTGGGAATGGGCACATGCTCATGGAATTCACTGATCTTACCTTATTCCCCATCATCTCGAAGAAGCTGGATTGACAGAACAGTGGAAAGACATTTTGAAGACTCAATTAAGGCACCAACTAGATGGCACCACCTTGCAGGGCGAGGGCAATGTTCTCCAGGAAGCTGTGTTTGCTCTCAATCAGCATCCACACTATGGTGCCTTATTTCCCATAGTCAGGAGTCACAGGTCCAGAAATCAAGGTGTGGAAATAGAAGATGCATCACTCACTACTACCGCTAGCTATCCACTAGAAAAATGTTTGCTTGCTTTCCCTGCATCCTTTAGCTCTGCTAGTCTATGGGTCTTAGGTCCTAAAGGAGGAATGCTTCCATCAGAAGACACAACAATGATCCCACTGAACTGGAAGTGAAGACTATCACCTGGCCACTTTGGGCTCCTCATGCTTCTGAATCAACAGACTAGAAGGAAATTACTGTACTGACTGGAATGAATGATCCTGACTATCAAGGGGAAATAGGATTGCCCCTACACAATGGAGGTCAAGAAGATTTTGCCTGGAATACAGGAGATCCCTTAGGGCTCCTGTACTACCATGCCCTGTGTTTAGAGTCAATAGAAAACTTCAACAACCCAATCTATGCAGGACCACCAATGGCACAGAAAGTTCAGGAATGAAGGTTGATTCACTTCACCAGGCAAAGAATCACAGCTCACTGAGATGCTTCCTGAGGGTAAAGGCAATAGGGAATGGATAATGAAAGGAAGTAGTTATAAATATGAGCTACAACCATGTGATTAGTTACTGAAACAGGGACTGTAATTGTTATATTTCTTCTTTGTTTTGTTATGAGTATGCTTGTATATGTACATAAAGCAAATATCTTTGTTTTCTTCTCTATCTTATCTTCTTATAATATGACTTGAATGTATTAATTTCTCATCAGAGTGTTTAAGTCATCAGATCTCAAGTTTTTTTTAAAGATGTATTTATTTTTTATTTATTACATATCCCTCCCCCCTTTCTGCTTGTTCTTGCTGTGTTCATTCTTGCATTCTTTCGTGTCTGCTTGTCCCCCCCCCCTTGTGTGGCGACCGCCGAGTCAGCTCACCGCGCGGCACGAGCTTGCCCTGCCTGCGGCAGCTTTTGCCCTGCCCGCAGCGGCTTTGCCCTGCCCGCGACAGCTTGCCTTCTCAAGGCGGTCTGCCTGCTGGAGGAGGCCCCAGGAACCGAACCCAGGGCCTCCTATGTGGTAAACCGGTGCCCTACCAACTGGGCTACATCCAGCCCTGAGATCTCAAGTTTAAGAGTGAATATTATCCAAGGACTTGCACCCTATTCTAGGGAGTTAGTGCATTTCCAGTTGTACAAAGGATAGTTAAGTATTGTTAGGTGAAAATAAGATTTTTATTGTTTTTATTTACAAATCAAGTATGTTTTTAAAAGATGTGCATGGGTGCAAAGTTGACAAGGAGTGGAATGTGATGGTTAAGTTCATGTGTTAACTTGACCAGTTAATGGTTTCTGGCTATTTGGTCAAGCAAGCAGTGGCTTGATTGTTACAGTGCTGACATGTCACGGACTTAAATCATCAATAAATTGCATCAGTAGCTGATGACACCTACAATCAACCTAGGAAGCTGCCTTCAGCAATGACAGAAGTCTCTTCCAATCACTTGAAGCCTTTAAAAGGAGAAGTGAAGATTGCAGCAGTCAGAAAAGAGAAGTTCCATTTCTGCTTCAGCCAGCCAGCTTCTCCTAGGGAATTCATCAAAAAACTTCATCGGAGTTCCCAGCTTGCAGCCTGCCCTTTGGAATTTGGGCTTGTACATCCTAGTAGTCACATAATACAATTCTCATAAAAATCTCACAATATTTATAGGTATCTCCTGAAGGATCTGCTTTCCCACAGAACCCTAACTAATATGAATAAATATGGATGAATCTATGCAGTGCAAATGTACTGTTTAATTAATAATAGTAAAGAGAACACCTTTTAATATTATATCTATTCTATTCTATTCTATTCTATTCTATTCTATTCTATTCTATTCTATTCTATTCTATTCTATTCTAAATAGAATGTTTCCAGTAGCTTGGAACATATCCCGCTCCTCATTCCTTTACCCTCTTTGATTATATCCTCTTCCCTTCCCTGCCAGAGACAACAACTATACTGACATTTGTGAAACTTAGCCTGTGCTCTTGTTTATTATTATATATAATGAACTTTATATTTTTGCAATTATATTGCCTGTGTTCTTTTGTGACATTCTTTTTCCATGAACTTTTTGGAATTTATCCATGTTGATACAGCTGTGAAGTTGTATTCCATCATATGAATATACTATAATTGATTTATTTATACTATTGCTGATGGGCATATGGGTTGTTTCCTGTTTTAGGGGATAGTCCCAGCACAGCCTGCTGTCTTTCCCTGTGACCCACAAATAAACCCTGTGTTAGCCTGGCTTCTAGGATGGGATGATAAATGGGGACTGACTCCCTCCGTGGGAGTGCTGTGAGTTAAAACACATCCCTAGCAGATAGTGGTCTTCCTGCAGGCACATTCCTTCCCCCATTGTCTGAACACATGGAAAGTTTCACAGGAGACCAGTGGGTGTGTTTTATGGCATCTAGCTCACCCTCACCCCACCCTCAGTGGTATATCTGCTCCCTGCTTCTGTAGGGAAGCAGAACCTTCAGGAGATATCTTGGGCCACTATGGCACAAGAAGGGTGTGTATAGATCAGAACAGCAACCAGCGTCAGCCTGTGGATCAAGGCCACTGGCCACAGGGGATTGATGCCATGGGTGAAGCTGGCCTTACTCTATCCCTCCTTTATTTGAGTCAACATCTTTCCATCAAGCCTCGGTGAGTTGTGCTTAAGCTGGTGACCCCAAAAATCTGCAAAACATGGAGAAGGTTGAGACTGCTCTTCCTGGTGGCAGGCCTTGTAATTCTCTTCCTAACCCCCATGCTGTGAGAACCTTCCCCCTGGAGGTGGCAATGAGTGTCTCTCTTTCTGATGCTAGCTTTGCACAGCAAGCAGGGTGCTGACAGGCCATTTCTACTTTTCTCTTATTATGATCAGTACTCCATGAAACCTCACATGTATGCCTTGTGGAACACGTGGGCAAGAATTTCTCTAGGGTAAAAACACACAAACACACACACATTTATAGGAGGGGGAATGTTGGATTGTAGGGTATGCACAGTTCACATCTTCTAGGATGGTTTGTACCAACTTTTATTCTATCAACAGTGGATGTGAGTTCTCAGTATTACCAACACTGTATCAACATATTCTTAAATTTTATCAACCTAGAATGTGTGAAATGGTATCTTATTGTGGTTTTAATTTTGCATTTCTCTCTATAACATTACTGAACATCTTTCCATATTTTTTGTCCATTTAGGTTTTCTCTTTTATGACTTCATAAAAGTATTTTGCATATTTTTCCATTGGGATATTCCCCTTTTCTTATTGCCATATGGTGCTGGAGCTGCTCAACCAGGCTCATGGGAGTCAATGTGCCATCTCTTCCCACTTCCACATTCAGTGACCTCATAGTGGTAGCTAGAAATCAGTCACAGTGGGACTATTTATACCATGGATATTAGTAAATGCTACAAATCAGGGCTTTTTCTTTCTTTTTCTTTTTTTGTCCAGAGACCCAGTTGTTAAACATTTGCTTATATACAGGCTCTTGTTATTTGTTGATTTTGTATGCTGCATATATTTTCTCATATAGTGCAGCCTTAAAATGTTCCTTCTGAGGTACCTTTTGATTAACAGAAGTTCTTAATTTTAACATGGCTATTATGTTTTTTAAAAATTTTCCCATATGAATAATGTGTTTTATATCTTATTTAGGAATTTTTTTCCTACCTTAAGGACATTAAGGGATCCTCTTTTATTTTCTTTTTAAAGTTTTGGAATTTTGGCTTTTATATTTGGGTAATCTATGTGCAATTAATTTTTGTGTGGTATGGGATAGGGGTCCAATTTTTTTTTCTGCTTTTTGTCCTGGGACCCTAAGCTGACATGAGCCACTTGGTCTTAGTTTGAGCCCAGGAGTTTATCTGCAACCCACACTCAATCTTTGTATACCCTTCACCTAGAGTCATCAGTTAACATAGTGTCCTATTTATGTTATCTCTCTCCATATTAATAAAATTATTTTTTTGCTGAATTTTTTAGGCAGAGTTTTCTAGGGAAACAGAACTGACAGGCAATACCTGTAAATATTGTGAGATTTTATAAAATTGTCTCATGCAACTGTAGGGATGCACAAGTCCAAATTCTATAGAGCAGGCTGCAAGCAAGGAACTTGGATGAAGGTCCTTGATGAATTCCCCAAGAAAAGCTGGCTGGCAGAAATAGAGATGGAAATTCTCTTTTATGACTACTGAAATAATCACTTCTCCTTCTAAGGCCTTCAACTGATTGAATGAGACTTCTCTCATTGTTGAAGCAATCTCCTCAGTTGCTTACAGATGTAATCAGCCACAGATGCAATCAACTGATTATTTAAGTCCACAAAATATCCTCACAGTAACAATTAGGTCAGTTCTTACTTTACTAAACAACAGAGCACCATCACTTGGCCAAGTTGACACATGAACTTAACCATCACACTGAACCATTTGAGAAGATGCAGGTATCACAACCATACCTAAGTATTTCAGTTATCTTCTAAAACAAGGACACTGTCTCTTAACTGCAATATAATCTAATTTGACATTCTTTTTTTACACTTTTGAAGAGTTCAATCTAGTTGTTTTGTATAATGTGTTTTGATTCGAGTTTGATGTTCCTTCGTGACTGGATTATGTTTTGCAATTTTGGCAGGAGTATTGCGAAAATCATGTTGTATCATCATGCATTCATCATGACGTTGGTTTATCCTATTAGTGGCAATATTAATTTTGAGTCAATATCATGGTAGTATTATTAAATTTCTCCATTGTAAAGGTATCTTTTCTCCTCCTTAAAAAGTATCTATGTAAACAATCTGTTCCTCAATTAACTATCATCCAATTGTTTTAGTATCCATTGATTATTCTTTCCTGAATCAATTATTAAAATGGTGGTTACAAAATTATGATTTTATAACTCTATAGCATTTCTTGTAAAAAGAATCTTTGTTCATTTGTTTGTTCATTCCTTCCTTCATTCATTTTACTACTTATGCTAGCAGTATGATATCATGTCTTCTGTTTTTATCCACTTTGTTTTAACTCATTACTATCAATGTTCATTTTCATTCTCTATCCTAGATTTACCTCTTCAAGCTGGATCCCATGTCCTGCTTAACACTCTAATCAATCTTCATTTCTTGCACTTCTTTACTTTCTGGCACAACAAGATGTTCTGGGTTCACGGTGTATTTTCCTACCCAGTCTTAGATTCAGCCATTTTCCCAAGAAGCCCTGATTCAGTTTAGTGGGCAATGACATTTAGAAACTAAAATCTAGGCTCTAATCATACTTTTTGATTCTGGAATGTCATGCTTCTAGGCTCTTTGAGTTAACAGAGGTAGGAAATATTGTTTTTGTTTGTTTGTTTCTTTGCATGCTTTTCAAATCAGGAGTTCATCCTGATATCTTTAATTCTAACCCGATGCCACAGAATACTTCTCCTTTCTCTGTTCTATATTTTTATTTCCTTCTCTTTCCAAAAGTAATATATTTACTCATTTGATCAATTCTACAATACCCACAAAATAGTTTCAGAATTTAGTCTTGGCTTTCAAATTTATTTGCAAGTTGCCTCTTATAATCTCTAAAATTTCTTCCATTTCAGTGATAATTTTTGTCTTCATGGGTCTTTGTGTGGCAAGCCTCAGATCTTATATGTTTGAACATATTTTTTAAAATACAGTCTTAGATTTTAATGAAAATTTGGCTGGAAGTTAAAATTCTCCTTTCAAAGTTCTTATTCTTCAATCTTTACAAATATTTTTCAATTGTTCTATTGCTTTCAATCTTGCTTTTGAGAAGTGTTATGCCAAATTAATTCTCATATCTTTGTAAGTGCTCTCTAGAAGCTTTGAGAATTTTCTCTCTGAAACTTTGAGACTTTTCTCTGTCTCTTAATGTTCTTAAGTTTCACTATAATAAATCTGGGTGTATCTTTATCTTTTCAGTATGGCAATTTATGAACCCATTCAACTTTAAGTCTTTATTTCTCGGAAATTTATCTTTACCTTTTTTCCCAAATATTTATTTTTCCTTTTTTCCCACTTTTCTTTTGTGGCTCCATTCCCTCCCTTCCTTCTGATTTTGGCACTTCTCTATATATCCTCCACATCTTTTAATTTGTTTTAATATTTTGTCTCTTTTTCCTTTCCTGCCTTCTGAAGAGTTTGCAACCTTTTCTTTCAATTCTTTATATTGTTCCATAGCTCTAGCCATCATGGTGTATATCCTACTTATCATGTTCTTTCATTTAACTGTTATATTTTTCTATACATATTTTTCAGCTTGGTTATTTTTATGACTTATTCTTGCTTCATATAATTCACAATTTTCTTATCTCCTTAATGACATTTATCATGCTAATTTTCCATCTTTTGTTCCACCTCTTCCAATAACTCTGCTACACATGCTTCAGTTGACTGCCTTTCTTTTATAGCAGAGGTACTCCTCAGATGTCTGGTTATTTTGACCTATGACTTCATATTTTCCGAGAGGTATCAGCTAATGCCTGGTATTGTATATTGGGACAGGGCTAAAGACTGGTGTCTATTTTATGCTAGTCTTGGTGGGTTAAGGAAAGAGGAGGGGATAAGCCCAATGGTGGAGAGCCTCTAGGAACCTTGAGAATCACAGTTAACCACTCATTTGTTTTCACTCTACTAGACAACTTTCTCATCAGGGATTTATGTTTAAACTCTTAGAAGATGCAATGGAAGCAAAGGTATCCTTAGATTATGATTCACCAGTTTGGAGTCTTGGAGTGCAATGAAGGACAAAATGTCAGAGGGCAGCTGGTCAGTCAGCACATATTTTCATTTTGTCTTTACCTTATTGGGTCTGTATTTGTTTTCTATTGCTAACACAATAAATTACCACAAACCTATCTAAAACTACACAAATGTATTTCAAAATTCTGTAGGCCAGAAATTCAGGTTTCCTCAACAGGCTTCTCTGCTCCAGGTTTCACAGGGCTGAAATCATGGGGTCAGCTGACTGGGCTCCTATTGTGAGACTCTGAGAAGAATCTGCTTCAAAGCTTATACCAATTGCTGGCAGAATCCAGTTCCTGTTTGTGGTGGTAGAACTGAGGTCCCATTTCCTTGTTGGCTGTTAGCCTAAAGCTGCTTTTAACTCTCTGATTCTTGCAATTGACCTTCTATATTGCAAAGCCAGCAAAGGCCTGTCAAACACTTCTCACACGGGATCTTTCTGACTTCCCACTGCCACATCTTTTCTACACTTCCACCACATCTCTCTCACTCACTTCTCTGCTTTCTTCTTCTGCCTTTCAGGACACACACAATTACATTGGGTCCATTCAGGTAATATAATATATTCTCCCTATTTTAAGGTCAGATGAATAATAACTTTAATTAAATTTGCCAAGTCCCTTCACAGTAGTACCTAAATTAGTGTTTGATTAAATAAATAGGACATGGAAACCCTGGGAGGACATCTTTAGAATTCTACTTAACTTCCTGAGAAAGTGCCAAACTGTTTTCCACAGGGGTTGCACTGTTTTAAATTCCTACTAACAGAACGAATGTTCCCATTTCTCCAAATCCTTTCCAACACTAGCTATTTCACATTAAAAAAAAAAAAAAGCCATTCTAGGGTGTGTGAGGTGGGATCTCATTGTAGTTTGATTTGCAATTCCTCAGTGGCTAATGATATTAAACATCCTTCCATGTGCTTATTGGCCATTTATATTTATTCTTTGGAGAAGTGCCTATTCAAATCTTTTTAAAATTGAGTTGTTTGTCTTTTTGTTGTTGAGTTGTAGAAGTTATTTATGTATTCTTAATAGTAGATCCTTATCATATATATGGTTTCCAAATATTTTCTCCTATTCTGTAGGTTTTCTTTTCATTTTCTTGATAATGCCCTTTGATGCATTAAAACATAAAAGTTTTAATGTTGATGAAATCCCATTTGTCTATTTTTCTTTTATTGCTCATATTTTTGATACAAAGGCTAAGACTATATTGCCTAGTATGAGGTCCTGGAGATGTTCCCTTCTATTTTCTTCCAGGAGTTTTATACTTTTGTTTCTTATATTTAGGTATTTGATCCACTAGGTTTTTGATCCAGTTCATTTTTGTATATGGTATAATGTAGGGGTCCACTTTCATTCTTTTGCATGTGGATATCCAGTTTTCTCAGTACCATTTATTGATGAGGCTGTTCTTTCCCCATTGAGTGGACTTGGCAGCCTTGTCAAAAATCAATGGGTCATGGATGTGAGGGTTTATTTTCAAACTATCAATTCAATTCCATTGGTCTATATGTCTGTCCTTGTGCCAGTACCACACTATTTTGATTACTGTAGGTTTGCAATAAGTTTTAAAGTCAGGAAGTGTGCGTCCTCCAACTTTGTTGTTCTTTTACAAGATGGTTTTGGCTATTCAGGGCCCCTGAACCTTACATATAAAAAATAGATTGGCCATTCTATTTTTGCTAAGAGACTGTTGGAATTTTGATTGGGATTGAATTAAATCTGTAAATCGCTTTGGGTAGGATTGACATTTTAACAATATTTAGTCTTCCGTTACTGGAACATAAAATGTACTTCCATTTATTTAAGTATTCTTTAATTTCTTTCAGTAATATTTTGTAGTTTTCCATGCACTAGTTCTTTATATCCATGACTAAATTTATTTCTAAATATTTGATTAGGGGCCGGCTGGATAGCCCAGTGGATAGGGCTCCAGCATACCACATGGGAGGCCCCGGGTTCGGTTCCCAGGGACCTCTCCTAGCGGGCAGACCGCCTTGAGAATGGCAAGCCTCCATAGGTGGGTCAGAGCCGCCGTGGGCAGGGCAAAAAGCTGCCACGGACAGGGCAAAAGCCGCCACAGGCAGGGCAGGTCGCCCGCGAATGGAGTGCAGCCAGCCACCCG
>PVKH010027907.1:0-12912 GCA_004027955.1 Chaetophractus vellerosus | reverse complement strand
AAAAAAACCTACAGAAATTTAGATTGTCATCTTGCCTATCAAATTTTTTGTTGATCATTAAAGTAGTTGTTTTCTGATCTTAAAAAAAAAGGAGCAGGAATAGATATTAAAGAATAAGAGAAACCTTTGACACCCCATCTCAGACTATATACAAAAATAATTTAAGATGAAGCACAGACAAAACGTGAAGGCTAAATCTATCAAGCTTCTTTATAAAACAAACTTGATGATCAAAGTAATTTGTGCCTCTGCTCCCTCAAAAAACGTGTTTAACAGTTCATATTTGGCAGAGCCCAATATTAAAATCAGTTCCTTTCCCAGAGCTTATGTCAGCAGAGAGAGAATATATTTAAGTAGGTTCTAGAGGTAAGGCTTAGGTATATCAAAAAACAAACTGCAGTATGGACAGTCCACATGACATCCCCAGATAAACTGTATGCATTGAAAACAGACTTGATTGTTCTCTCTAGCAAGAGAAAAGCAGCACAAAGGCAAAAGGAACTGGCAATCACAGGAGACCCAGGGTCTCCATAGCTTGGAGGAATAGTGTGATATGGGGAAGAATGAGCCAGACCAAGAAGACAGCCTAGCTGAGTTCTGATGCCAATTCACAACTAGGTGAGCTGCTTGCATATATCTGGGTAAGTCATTCTACCTCCCTGGGCCCAGGTTCCTCCTCTGCAAAAATGCATAGTTTGGATTTAATGAGGTCCTTCCTCTCATCTTCCCAAATCTTTGATTCTTAGGCTAGTTGGTTCTTTCTCATCTACCCCAAAAACCCAAAGTTTGAGGACAGAGGCTCATATAAAACAGTGTGCTAAAATGGAAGTGCCTTTTGCTGTGTAAGCTAATGGACCCAAAAAAGGGTTTAAGAAAAGTGAACTGGCAATTATCCGCAACCCTAAGCACCATTATTCCTTTATATTGCACCTCAGTGACATAATTCCCACAGATGGTGGGAGACACTTCACAATCTGTTCACACTCACTGCTATCAGGATTGCAAAACAAAACTAAACAGAAAAAGAAATCTTCAGAGAGGTGGTACCACTGCTTAAAGGAAAACCTTGCTTGGGCATTTGTGCTTATTCACTACTTTCTCTCCCTCTCCTTACCCCATAACACCACTTTGGGGGAAAAGGATCTTTCACTGATACCCATTTGTAAAGAAAAACATTATCCTTCAGGAAATTTATATATTGGATACCGGAAAAAAAAAAAGTATGATTCCTTTTTGTTGCTAAACACAAACGTTCTGTTTTTAAAAAGTATGCCCTCCCCTTCTTTAGTAAAATCCAACAAATGTTTGCTGAACCTTTATTATTTACCAGGAATTCTTTAGTCATCATTTGTACCTTAGCTTTTCAGACCTTACTCATATTCACGTCATATCAATGTGCTAAAAATGCAGAGCCGATTGAAATGACCACTCTCAGTATGTAAGTATCATCATTAATTTAGTCAAAGTCCAAATTATTATCGTCTGCAGAAACTGCTGGAAAAAAATAATATGCGAACAGATTACAAGGCAGCTTTGCTATCTCTGATGTATGTTAAAATTACAGCTGTTCAGGGCTATTGGAAACCCGTAAGCAGAATTGATTTTTAGTGTGCCTGCTAACTTTAATGAGGTGCAGAATGACAGGGAGATTTCTCATACATGGCTAGGCCAACACCAAACTCATTTCAAGAATGATCAGGGACTGTCACAGAAACTACCGGTCTCTGCTGTACAGGTCAATACCCTGTCCGGAGTCATTAGGAATATAAGCAGTTTAGGGATAGAAAATCGAACAGAACCCCAGCAGGCAAAGAAAGAAGGCAGCTGGCAGAGAACATCTCTGGTTGACATGATTTGGGAGGTATTGGTATTGCCATCTCTGAGTGAGGAACTGGGACTCATTCTGTTTCCCAAACAATGGTTCGACTTTAGTCATCTCTGGCAGTTGGTCCTTTTATAAACAAATACCCTTCCTGTAAGATAAGGAACAAAACTAGGAGTTTTAGAATGAAAGGTCAGAACATCCCAAATGCTTAGACAGTGGTTCTCAAATTTTAATGTGCATTAGAATCACCAGCAGGCCCAGGAAGCAGCAATTTTAACAACTTGTTTCTGAAGCAGGTATCCTAGAACCTCCACTCTAAGAAACACTGGCCATTTACCATTCAGTAAATCCAACCATCGTAAAAGCACAACTAAGTAAACTAACGAATGACCACGTACTCTGTAGAATACTGTAAAACACACTACCCATTATTTCACACTGTTCATACACCTGACTTCTTGTATGTGTTAATGTGTGTGGCACTCTGTAAATACAAATATTAATGTTTAAAAGCTGTCATTGAAATTACTCCTTTCCCCATTTATTCTACCTACTCCCAAGAAGTCTAAATTATCCATTTTTAGGGTCAGATTTAAGCTCCAGTTATTTTGGATAATGGCTGTCTTTCATATGTGTGACTAAATTCTATTTACACAAAATTTCTCAATGGCTATTAATGAAAATACTCTCAAAGTATTTATCATTTAGATTCCTCCACAGCATTTCCTTAGATGAAGTTGTTATATTACATCTGAATTAAGTTGGGAATAGGCACTTGAAAGCTTTGGTTTTCCCTCCTGCTTTCCCCCTTCTAACCAGTGGTCCTTAGCTGGGACTTGGGCAGTGACTTCTTCTCTTTGAGCTTATTCTTAATCCATATAATGGCGATAAAAATCACCTTCCTTATTTACCACAAGGTTGATGTGAATAATATATATGCAAGTGTCTGGCATGGCTCCTTGCCCTTGGAAGGTACTTTTTAAATGTCTTCTCCACTAAAGCTGGGGGTGTCTGAATTTATCCTCCTCAATGCTTTCTTTTTCTCTGGCATTATAAGTACATTTGTGAGGGTTCAGTGGGGTGACTTTTGTGGTCATTTGTGTTCAATACATTTTCGCTGATAATATTATCACTGAATATCATTATAATAAAGAAATACATGTTATGGACTTCAGTGGCACATAGGGTGTGGTATACTGGTTAATGTTTAACAACCAGCTCTCTAGGGGGAAAAAGCCATATGCATATATAGTTGATCCTCATTATTTGCAGATTCCATCCATATCTGCAAATTTGTCTACTCACTAAAATTTGAACCTCAAAATCAATATGGTGCTTTGGTGGACATTCGTGGACATGCACAGAGTGGCAAAAATCAGGGTTGCTGAAAACACATGTTTGCACCTGAGGTCTAACAAGGTGATGCTCAGGTCTCTTGTTTTAGCTTTCGTACTGTAAACAATTATCCTTTTGGTGGTATATTTAGTGCCCTGTTTTTTGCATTGGTGTGCATTTTATTGGTGATTTCACTATTTAAAATGGTCCCCAAGCGTAGTGCTGAAGTGCTGTCTAGTGTTTTTAAGTGCAAGAAAGCTGTGATGTGCTTTATGGAGAAAACAGGTTTGTTAGATAAGCTTTGTTCAGGTTTGAATTATAGTGCTGTTGGCTGTTAGGTTCAATGTTAATCAATCAACAATATATATTAAATAAGGTGTCTTTAATCAGAAACACATATAAAACATGGTTACATACTGATCGGCTGACAAAAATGTTGTGACCAGAGGCTGGGAAGAACCTAACCCTGTATTTCCTCTAGGAGCAATGGTGTTCAGTATTTAATTCATTGATTGTGGTGAATTTATAGAGCATAATTACCACAAATAATGAGAATCAACTTGGATATGCATACAAAAGCTTATTATAAATTTTACTGGTAAAGAATGTATAGCATATAATTTATAAATAATAAAATATACAATGCACTTTATTGTAAATTCCATATAACCAATTGATTGTCACAGAATAATTTTGTTGATTTTTGCAGAACTCTTCTATTTGTAGCCAACCTATGATTGCAATTGATCAATGAGTGTAGTTCTGACATGAATGTTATTGATATTTTCTGTTACTTTAGTAAGATGAAAGTAAAACAACAAAGCCATCTGTTGGACTTCACTTGTTTGTCAATGACATGAGCAACTTCTTTGCTGGATGAGAAAGTAGTTTCAAATGCTGGAGGAACATTTCCTCAAAAATTTTTTTTGTGTTATAGACAATGCTATAGACACAATACACTTTTCAGTTTAAAAAATTGACAACAAAACAATAAACCAAGCCCTGATTTATAATTTGACAATTACTGTGGTTATGAATACTTCTAATTCAGGTTACCAATGTACATCATTGAACACAGAGCTGGGAATAAATGCATAGTAGCATGCATAAAATGGTATTTCCACTATAGATACAACAGACATCAATAACATCAAGAGCAAAGATACTAGTAAATATGTAGTAAATAATTAGTAAGAGATGAGTTTTAAGTATTTTTTTACTTTAAAAAAATATAATTCAATGAATTATAAGTTAATATAATTATTTTCCTGTGGAATATTTATTTATTGATGCAAAAGTGAATATTTTTTATTTCAGAATGAGAAAAGACATTTCAACAAATACAAATTTTTAAAAGTTGACATATTCCACAAACATCACCAAATCCAGAAGAATCACATATTTTTATTGACTGTCTATATAATATTTTTATTAACATCCTGAAATACCTCTATAATACTTTTTCCCCACATGTAATTTAATTTTTTTTTTTTTAATTTTTAGGAGGTACTGGGAATTGAACTCAGGACCTCGTACATGAGAAGCAGGCACTCAACCATTGAGCTACATCTGCTCCCCAGTGAAAGTTGTTTCTTTTTTTTGTTTGTTTGTTTTTTAGGAGGTACTAGGGATCGAACCCAGGACCTCAAACATGGGAAGCAGGAGCTCAACTATGTGAGCTACATCTGCTCCCCATGTAATTTCATTTTTAAAAGTGGCTGTGCTTAATAATTGGCTTGCAAAATTTGGAGCAGGCTGTAGTACACCACTGCAGGAAGATAAATGGAAAATACTTGGAGCCAACTTTAACAATCTGTTGAAGCAGCTGCTTCCATTGCAATCACCATGACTGCTGGTAAAATGCTGGGGCAGTGGTTACCCATCAGGGAACCATAGGTCCTGGTGGGACTCCAGAATAATTTCAAAGGGCACTCAAATCCTTATGTTCTTATGCAATTTCTTACTCAATGGATATTAAAAACAAAATTACATGGAATGTTTCACTTTTAAAAGTTAGAGCCCACTTTTCTCCATTCTAAAAACTGAAAAAGGATGTGTGTATGCCTTCATGTATAGGAGGTAATATAAATGAAGGGAATAAAATTCACAAACTTTGGATGAACAAAAGTTCGTCTATCTTGGTATTACTGGCCTACTTTGTTTTACCAACATTTTCTTCACATTGAAGGAAAGATGATCTCAGACTCTCCCCATGCAGTATTGCTTGAGTGGTACAATTTCCTACTAATTGCTAGGAACAGCCAAACACCCATGGTAATCATCAAAGCTTAGGCCAGTCTTGTTACAAGTACATAATGAATAAGCATCTAAAAGACCTGGCATAGTGCCTGGGCTTGACAACCTAGAATTAACCCTAGTTATAATTCTAGATGGCCCAGAGTTTCAGCGATAAACAATTTAAGGGAAAAAAGTGTTCCTTGAAAAATTTTAGACTTCATCAATGATTTTAGAAAGCCAGCATCATCTCCTATAATTTTTAAGAGAAGATCAATGGAAAAGTCACTGATTCAGAGCTGAAGTCCCTAGATTGTGGTCGTGGTTCTGCTGCCAACTATCTGGGTGATGTCTAGTAAGTAAAGTCATCTTAATGTACCTTAGTTCCCTAATCTTTAAGGTGACTGTGTTGTGATAAAAAATGGCTAGTTTTTGTGTTGTTTTTTTTTTTCAATGAGGAAATCAGCCTCCACAAGCAAAAGAATTTCTTGTCTTATAATGAGTTAAAAACTCAAAAAATATATTCTCAACGTTTTACTCTCTTGAGCAACCATTAAGATCCTTTTCCAGATTTTCAATGTCACACTCCCCTTCTGAACAAACACCTTGATTCCTTGTTTTCAAATGTACATTTGACCTTTTCAAATGTATTCTCAGGTTCCCTTCTGAAGCTTGTTTACTTATAAGAACAAGGCTCTCCTTTCCGGTGGATCATAAAACAATTCCTGGAGGGAGCTGGAGTGGGAGTATAGGATATACTCAGGTACAAAAAGTAATTTATAATATTGGTGTGTTAAGGTGTCCAGCCCCTGGGTGGCAAGCATTCTTTTCTACCTTCCTGCAGTGTAGTTCTTATAAATAGCGAAGTCTTCTTGTTTTAAAATTCTAATTTTTTGGCCTTTCCCCCGCCAATACTGTCTATTGAAATGTTCTACAGCCCTAAGCCTACTGTGCCTGAGATAAAACAACAACAATCACCATCTGCACTCACAGTAATAACTGCCACTTACTAAGCCTGGCACTTTACTATATTATTACATTCACATCTTAATCCATCAAGGTAGGTATTATCATCAGTGTCACACATGAAGCAAATGAGGCCCCAAGAAGCTAAGTACTATGTCCAAAGACACAGGATTCTGACCTAGGTTTGGCAGTCTAGTAAGTGTGAAACCTCCTTTACACTGCCTCCTACTCTAAACAAAAACCCCAGGAAAGACTGGGGAAAGACTGATGGTCCATCTTGGTTTTGACTGGGGAAGAGTAGTGGAACAGTTAGGAGAGATTCAGTGCCTGGTCACCTCACTACTGAAGTCTCTCATGAGACACAGCTGGGAATTGGGGTAGGCTGCCTGTCTTGAAGTCACCAAGCAAAGTTTAACTGTCAACACTTGCAAAAAAGGATCCTAACACATTGTCCACCCCAGTAAAGATTTCCATGCTAAGATAAAAAATACATCAGAAGTACTGAAAAATCATTTGCTAGAAAAGCATGGAAAATAATCTGTAGATGCTATATATATTTCACAACTGTGTGAAAATATAACTTTTATTAAGCAATTATAATAAACTCTCAACTAGATACTTAATGTGACCCTAATTTAAATATCAAGACAGCTCTATGAAATAGGGATTATTATCCCCACTTTATATATTTGAGGAAAGGGACTTTTAGGGAGGCTACAGGAATATATCCAAGGGCATACTTATATATAAGTGACTTTAGCAGGATTCTAAGCCAGGTCTGAGTCTTTTCTTTCCTTTCTTTCCATTCTTCACACTCTTATTGTCAAATACAGTGGCCTTCTGGTTTTTGCCCTCCTAGCTCTCTTTCCCCTTGTTGAAAACAGCAGCCCACTCAGCCTTTAGGGAACTATCCTTCCCTCCCTCCTAGTGATTGTGTTGGGAAAGCACATCACAGCACCTTGCCCCCAAGATGGTGGGCTTTTGGCCCAACCAAGGTCCATCAGTCTCTCTGAAGAATAGTCTTGGGCAGTGTGGCCCACGGATGCAAAACGTAGGAGCTGAGAAATAACACTGGCCCCAGCCAGACAAGAAGCTGTCCATGAGTCCGAGATCTTCTAGGAACAAGCTCAATGAAAGTGAGGGTGTGACAGATTGTCTTCACGGCTATATCCTCACCCTGTGGCACAGTGTCTGGGACATGGTAGAGTCCCAATAATCCTTGCTTAATGAATGCCTGTGTCCTCTCAGCTGCTATGTTTCATATCCTTCCCTTTGCTTGGGAATCCAACTTTTCTTTAGATGATGTGAACTAATTGGTATCTTCCAGTGGTTTCTTTTGCAAAGTAAGTTTCTCTTGCTTGCAAACAGGACCTCTTTCTGATACCCATTATTTCCACAGAGTTATATGTGCCATAATAGTAAAGGCAGAGCCTTATGGAGTTCTATATTCCTAAAAAAATGCACTTTGCCCATTATTCTCACCCAGATAAAGGAAGCTGATAGAAAAATACTCAATTGGAACATCAGGAGACTACATAATCTCTTAGGAGAGATAATTTAATAAGTAGCATAAAAGTCCCCATGGAAAAAACCACCTACAATATGTGGGGAAGTAGTTTAAGCCACATTGTACTTGATTTGTCCATAAGGTTGGACCATCTTCCATGTATTTATCCAAGGATAATCGTGCAAATGAAATGAATGCAATCAACTTAAGAGTTCACAGGAAATGCGAACATTTTCTTAGGAAAAATGGGCTGTTTCTGAGGAAAGGTATTAAGAGTATAAAATCAATAGTGTGTACAGTGCCAATTTCCAAGAAATCATATGCCTTCTTTCTTTGGCTTTCATCTCTATGAGGGTAGAAAAAGGCTGGAATGATGCAAAGAGAGCATATTACATTAATGACAAGTGACAAGTGCTGCCAAGTCAACAGCTTACTTTATGAGCCTAGTTTCATAAGCCAGTGGTGACAGGGACATGCTGACACATACACTCTCCCGCCCAAAAAGAAACACAGGCCGAACATCAATGTGTGGGGACATTAAAGCAATTACATCCGCCTGCATTTCCAATGTGGACAGCTAGAAATGAGCAAGTAACTTTTGCTTACCCTTGACATATCTACATGAAAAATTTCTGTGATTCAACCCCAAATCCTGAAAGCTTGGGAAGTTTGGGTTATAAGATCCATAGTTATAAATATTCAGCCTTAGGTAAAATAGGATCTGCATAATATATCAATCACAGTTAAACCTAGGCACAAAAAGACCCATACTCCCAGTATTCCACAGATGCAGATTTGTCCTCTGTGGGGACAGCTGGCATATTGCATCTCCCACTGCTCCAAGTGAAGCTTCAAGAGACAGTTTTAAAACATGATCCCCAACACATTACAATGAAGTCCTACTCTCATGCATGATTATGGTGTAAGGTTTCTGTGATGTCATTTAGAGGGAGAAAGCATAACTAATTAAAAAAAAAAAGCCTCAATTCCATACTTTATTTGGATTGCATTAGTTTTCCCCTAATGTCCTTCTTCTGTTCCATGGTCCCTTTCAGGATACCATGTTGCATTTAGGTCATCATGTCTCCTTAGGCTCCTTTTGGCTGTGACAGTTTCTCAGACTTTCCTTGTTTTTAATGATACTGACAGTTTTGAGGCATACAGGTCAGACATACCCACAATCTGGGTTTGTCTGATGTTTTTCTCATGGTTAGACTGTGTTTATGGATTTTGGGGAGGAGGACTGCAGAGGTGAAGCAGCACCATTTTCATTTCATCATATCAACATGACTTATTGCTGATGATGTTAATCTTGATTTTCTGTCCAAGATAGTGTTTGTGAGTTTTCTCCACTGTAATGTGACTCTCCACCTCTTTCTATAGTGTACTTTTAGGAAGTTAAGTCTGTAAGTGTAGACCACTTAATGGATAAGGAGTTATGCTCCACCTCCTTGAGGGGTAGTAGCAACATAAACTATTTGTAATTCTTATGTGAAGGAGAGTTGTGTCTTCTCCCCCATTTATTTATTTAATCATTTATGAATATCAGTATGGACTCATGGATTTTTACTTTATCCTTTGGGTTATAATTCAATACTATGTGTGATATGGTTAATTTTATGTGTCAACTTGACCAGATTATGGTACACAGTTGTTTGGTCAAACATTGGCTTAGTTGTTGCTGTGAAATTATTTCATAGATAGGATTAGCATCTATAATCAGTTTTTAGATTGCTAGGCTTCTGAAAGCAGATACCATAAAATGGGTTGGCTTTAGCGATGGGAATTTATTAGCTTAGAGGTTTACAGTTTTGAGGCCATGAGAATGTCCAAATCAAGGCATTATTATGGTGATGTTTTCTTCCTTAAGGCTGGCAGCTGGTGTTCCTTAGGTCCTCTGCCCAAAGGCAAGATACATGGAGGCACCTGCTAGTGATGTTGAGCATCTGTTCATGTACTTTTTAACAATTTTTATTTCCACTTTGGAAAAATGTCTATTCAAGTCTTTTGTCCATGTTTAAATTGGGTTGTTTGTTTTTTTATTGTTGAGCTGTAGGATTTCTTTATATATTCTGGATATTAAACCCTTATCAAAGATTTGTGGCTTTCAAATATTTTCTCCCAGTGAGTTGGCTGCCTTTCCCCCTTCTTCACAAAGTTCTTTGTGGCACAAAAGCTTTTAATTTTAAGGATGTCACACTTATCTATTTATTCTTTCATTGCTTGACTCATATTTAGGTCTTTGATCCATTTTGAGTTAATTTTGGTATATGGTGTGAGAATCACTTTCATTTTTTTGCTTATGTATATGCAGTTCTCACAGCATCATTTGTTAAAGAGACTGTCCTTTCCCAATTGAGTGGACTTGGCAGCCTTGTCAAAATCAATTTGCCATAGGTGTGAGGGTTTATTTCTGAACTCTCAGTTCAATTCTATTGATCAATATATTTATCCTTGTGCCAGTACCACGCTGTTTTGACCACTGTAGCTTTGTAATATGCTTTAAAGTCAGGAAGCATGAACTGTCCAACTGTATTCTTTTTCCAGATTTTTTTTTTTTGGCTATTTGGGGCACATTACCTTCCAAATAAATTTGATAATTGTTTTTTCCACTTCTGCAAAGTAGGTTGTTGGAATTTTGATTGGGATTGTATTGAATCTGTAAATCATTTTGCGTAGAATTGACATATTAATGATATTTAGTCCTCCAATCCATGAAATGGAATGCCCTTCCATTTATTTAAATCTTCTTTGTTTTCTTTTAGCAAAGTTTTGCAGTTTTCTGTGTACAGGTCCTTTACATCCTTGGTTAAATTTATTCCTAGGTATTTGTTTGTTTTAGTTGCTATTGTAAATGGAATTATTTTTCTTAATTTCCTCCTCAGCTTGCTCATTACTAGTGTATAGAAACAGTATTGATTTTTGTGTGTTAATCTTGTACCCCACCACTGCTGAATTTGTTTATTAGTTCTAGTAGCTTTGTTGTCGAGTTTTTAGGACTATCTATATATAGGATCATGCCATCTGCTAATAGTGTAAGTTTTACTTCTTCCTTTTATTTCTTTTTCTTGCCTAGCTAAAACTTCTAGAACAATGTTTAATAACAGTGGTGACAGTGGGCATCATTGTCTTGTTCCAGATCTTAAAGGGAAAACTTTCAATCTTTTGCCAATTAAGATGATGTTATCTGTGGGTTTTTCACATATGTCTTTTATCATGTTGAGAAAGTTTTTCTCTTTTAATGTGGTTTTTAATAAGAAAGGATGCAAATTTTGTCAAATGCCTTTCCTGCATCGAGATGATCATATGGTTTCCCCTCCTTGGTTTTGTTAATACAGTGTATTACATTAATTGATTTTCTTATGTTTTACCACTCTTGCATACCTGGGATAAAGCCCACTTGATCATGGTATATAATTCTTTTGATGTGCTATTGGATTCGAATTGCAAGTATTTTCTTGCATTCAAGCAGTTGGAATCAATGATGAAACTGCTTCCAGGCTGGAGGTCCAGAGGTATTGTAGAAAGAATTTGCAATTATTTATCCTTGGGGACCTAGGGGATTTCTTGGGGGTGCTGTGATACTGGCATTTGGGCTCAGATTCTGTTCTTAAAACTGTTTAAATTGCTATCTTATAAAACATGGCTATTGTTTGAGTAAATATTGTATTTGAGGTGCTGTACTTGTTGAGCATGTACTTTTTCTCATTTCATCCTTACAACAATCCTGTGAGATGGATATTATTATCCCCATGTAACAGATGAGGAGATTGAGGCCCAGGGAGTTAAGGTAATGCAGCTGATGATTAGCATTCTAATTAAAAAGCCTTGATGCCAGGTTGTCTGTCCAAGTTGAAAATCATGGCTATATAATCTTACGGTTTCCTCAAAGGAAGCACACTGTGCCAAGTCTGGGCAGTTTAAGGCTGAGGTCTATTTAAGACCATGTGGTTGCAGGTTTGGTTTCACTGATCATTGAAAAGGCAGAGAGGGGTCATATATGAGCAACTGACCTCTGTTTCCTCCCACAAGGCTCTGTATTTGTCGGGGATTACCTTAAGAGAATGACAGAGGTGCAGGGTTTCAAGGAAAGCTAGAGGCATTCTAGATAGAAAAGCCAGGTGATATTCTTCCCCCACTTCAGCAATCCTCCCAGATGGTCCTTCTGCTCCACTGAGAGGGAACATAGCACTTTAGCCTATTTCTTCTTGAATCACATGATTAAACTCTTCCTTATACACAACAATAATCTCTTTGTAATTTCCATGCATTGGCTTGGACACTCCTCCTTTGGAAGAAGAACTCTCAGGTGCATCCATGTGCCAGCCTCATCAGCTTCCTGGACTGTAGAGGGTATCAGGTGGGCCCTCAGCCAGGGTCTGCTTATTTTGTGGCAGACCCAGGGAATCACTGGCTATAGCAAGGCAACCACCCACTGTATTAATACATGCCCTTGTTTTGAGATAGTTAGGATAGGATGATTACCCCTGATGACCAAGATTAGCTTCTTGCTTCCCTTAGGGCCTTTACCTTTCTTAATGGCATCATAATCATCCTTTTGTAAACCCTTAAGGGATATTTCAGCCTACTGTGTTAATGTAAAGTGCTTCTGTGGGTGAGGGTGGGACCACATAAATCTCTAAGTGTTTATCAAAGTTGAAAACAAACAAGTCAAGAAAATCTTGAACATGCCTGAATATAAAAGCAGTCTTGAAGAATGATGACTACTGGAAAAAGAGAAGGAAATTTAAAGACAGCCATTGGGGAAGAAAAATACCATTGATTTCATTTTCCTCTGATAGGAATAGCAGGTGCTCAGGTAGCTCCACCAACTGCCAGGAGCTTAGAAACAGGAGATAAATTTTTATTCAAGTTCTTTTTCCGTTGGGGATCAGATCTCGAGTATTAACATGGCTGGAAGAATTTGACCCACTGAAAACTACTGTCAGAAGAAGAAGAAATCACCTGAGTATTACCTCCCCAAACACTGAATGCCCACAGTGGGAGGCAGGCAGTCTAAGGAACTATTGTTGAAATGGTGTTA
>PVKH010027906.1:0-12715 GCA_004027955.1 Chaetophractus vellerosus | reverse complement strand
AGTAGAGACTTTATTGAGAGGAATTGTTTGTCTGGCATATGCTTTATCAGATAGAGACACAATCGAGGGCAATTCAATATAGCAGTAAATAAAAGATCCAAAATTCAAACATGACCAACTCACCCCTACAGAATGACTAGTCCCTTTTATCCAAGGAAAGTTAGAAAACGTTTCATATCTCAGACTTTCTGAATCCTAACTTCATAAGTTAAAATGGCCATTTATATAGTCAACTGAAAAAAGAGGAAACCTTAGTATGTATATATTACTAGAATAAAAATTAGAAGATAAAACAAAGACTGTATATATTCAATTGAATAAATCAAATAGTGTGTGTTAACACTCTGATACTAAATCTGCTGCTTCTACAGGACCAATGAGATAAACATATTTACCAATCCACCTGAGCAAAATCCTAATGTGAGAATCAGTGATGTGACCATCTTGAGTAATCAATTTCTGACAGGTCTGAAAGCTTACTGGGTGCATTAACACCTTAAGGTAATGCACAAACATTAATAGATGTTCGCAGAGCTATGGCAGAAGTTAACCATCACTAAAGCAGCCAGTTAATTGGGTAAATTTAAAAATTGAAAAGACAAAAGTGTAAAAGTAATATTCAGGAATATATAAAATTTGGCAATTTTGAAATGAATCAAGAGATTTAACTAAATATTATTCATATATGAACAAATACCAATAGATGCTATTACATTCATAACCATGCTTAACAAAGAAGCCCTTAAATAGACAGAAATACAACTCAGTATAGTTTCAGCTGTGGTGGGAATGCCATTTTGAGTAGTGACTTGGAATAAGTGATTCTTAACCTTTCTTAGGGTCACAGATTTGAAAATCTGAAGACCTCTGTGGAAACATACATACAATTTTCCCTACATTTGGAAACACAATGAGATTGTTTACAGATACTGAACAAACCTCTGTAGCTGAGCTGATTCCTCTGAGCCTCTACAGTCCCTTGCTGTTTTCCACTTTGGGTTTCTCTGTTCCCCTTTCCCTTGATCTGTTCCATCTATTCCTACACCCCATTCCTTCTGTCTCTGCCCGGCTTCCCCCAATTTCTCGCTCACTTCCATTTCTCCTTATATACTCCCTCTCCCCCATTTCCTTAACTGGTCAAGATACGGAAATAAATTGTGCATTCAGGATAACTTAATTAATTTATTACTAATTCATAATTTTAAAAGCCAATTGCTAAAAGTTTTACATTTTACTCTTTATTTTTATTTTATTTTTTTAGGAGGTACCAGGGATTGAACCCAGAACCTTGTACATGGGAATCAGGCACTCAACCACTGAGCCACATCCATTCCCTACATTTTACTCTTTAGAAGGGAGAGAGGCAGACAGAGATTAAGATTAATTGTGAGAAAGAAAAGAGAGGAAGGGAAAGAAAAAGAAAGATGAAACCGTATTATCCAAGAAAAAGTTGTTTTCTGTCAGGTCCTTAATTTTTGTGTTTGTATTTTTTTCCACAGGTCCATACTAGGAAAAAGTGCGTATATCCCTGCCTATGATAATCAAGGGGCTTTCAGAGACATAGAGAGCCCCAGTGGCTGTCCCAAGTACCCATGGTGGGTCTAGAATGAGGGCAGGGGTTTTGTGGTGGTCCATAGTTCAGGCTCTTGATCTAGAACCTAGCCGGCCCTGCTAGGGTACCAAGTCCAATCTCTGAGAGTAAGCAGGTACATTTTATATACCTCTCCAGGAAGCTGGCATGGCCTACGGCTCCACCATATACTCTAAATCAATGACACTATAGGACAAAGGTTAACAAAATATGTGATTATGTGAAGAGGGAGTAGAGGCACCATAACACTAAATTCAGCCACAGCTTCCTCAGGTTCATCTATAAAATCCATAATCTCTCTATTATGGATATTATTCATGGTGAATTATTTCAACAACTACACAAATTTTAACGCTCTTAAGGTGAAGTCTGTAGGGCTACCACTATAACCACATCTTTCATCTACTGTATGCTTCTCAGTAAAAGGCAGCAAGCAATAAATACAAAATACATACATATACATGCATACATAATTTACTCCTACAAACCACCACATGGTGTAATTATTATAATCCCCACTCTACAGATGAGGAATTGGAAGCTTAGCAGAGTTGACTGGCTTGCCCAAAGTCAAACATACCTAGCCATATAGAAGGAATATGAACACAGATCCCTCTCACTCTAAAGTCCATGTTCTATGCCCGAGCGTCTCAGCTTCTCAAACTTTAATGTGCCTGGGAATCCCCTGGGGATGTTGTGAGAACAGAACTCCAATTCTGTTGTCTGGATTGGGGCCTGAGAGTCTGCATTTCTAACAAATTCCTACCAATGCTCCTGGTCCATGGACCACATGCAGAGTGGCAAAGGGCTAAACCATTGCACTGGACTGATTCCATACCTACAGCTGTGACTGTTCCCTGTACAGACTGCTGCCATATGTTTCCAAATAGGTAACTACTTTACAGATAAAAGCAAATGATGGCTTAAAATATATTAAACTGTGCAGTGACTTTTTTTTTTCATCAGAAAATACAACCTCATAAGCCTAAAACCAATTTTTAATGAAATAAAAATAACTTCCAATTTTCTGCACACACTATGGTTGTCTTTGGCCAGAAAGCCACCCCGGTGCCCTATGCCCAAGCCAGATACATCCTGTGTTTCTGCAAGGAAACCATCAGAATCTATTAAAATTACTGTACACTGATAGCAGCAGGGACATGACAAATCGCAGGCCAAGAGTCAGATACCACAGAATGTGTTTCAGGGCTTTGAGGGCAGGCCCATTTGCAACCAAATGATATTGTGTGAGGCTGGCATGCTCGGTGCATGACAAACTGATGCAATTTCAGCACTGTCTGCAGGCCAGAGGAGATTTGTCTGATGCTGGTGGTGGTTAGTTTACAGAATTGTGCAGAGTTCCCAGATTTGAATCACTTGGGGGCTTGAAAGGGCTTCACTTGACAAGCTACAAATAATTACACTCTACTCTTTCCATTGTACTCTATTATTTTGCCCCCCTTATCTCCTGGACTTGAGCTTTTGTGAACAAGTAAGGTCGGCTTCTATTTTGACCACAACCCAACAAAACATTGTTCTTTTCTGATATGAAAAATAAAACGATCCCCTGCAGACTTAATATTTTTATCAGGCCCATTTTCCACTCTTCCAGGCAAAACTCAACTTTGGCTCAGTTTGAAGGGTTGAGTTGGACATAAGCCAGCAGGTTTATGCGTCCTCACTTAGGGATGTGAGCCAACTATCTGGTTACGGTGAAAGCTCATTTGGAAAAGGGTGCATTGTCTACTTGGTCTCTAACAGATAAAGGGCACATGGGCAATAGCTTTTACAAACCTAATTTCCTTCTACACCACCCCAGCTCCATCCTAACAGCCTCTTCATTCAGATATTCTTAATGAAAAAGTTTTTCCAACTTGGTATGCAATTAGAACAAGGCTGCCTTATGTCAGTAGCACACTTCTCAGAAATACCAGAATCTTCAGATTCTGTTTGCTCTTCCATTTGTGAGAGATTTTTAAAGGGTACCTCTCCCACATGAAGACAGCTCCTAAGACTAATATATTGATTAATGCTCCACATATTTTAATTCAGTAAATGTGAAACTTTATGTTTTGGAAAATTTAAAAAGAAAAAACAAGACTGAAGAGCAGTTTTTTTATTTAAACACTGACATCAATAACGTACCAGTCCTTAGAAAATTATTTTTAGGAATCTATAATGATAATTAAATTTGATTCAAGAAAACTAACCTAAACATTTTCTTTTAAAATTTAATTAATTTATTACAGCTTAACTGCAATAGTGGTAGTTACTATTGTTAATCACATTAAATAATTTTTATGGTTATAGTAATTATTACTGTGGTAGCAGCTATCACACTGAATGTCTAATATGTATTAAGCACTTGACATATATCTCGTTCTTCACATTATCTCTTAAAATAAGTATCACTGTCCCCACTTTAGAGATAAGGAAATGAAGGCACAGAAAGGTAAAGTAATTTGCTCAAGGTCTCACAGCTGGAAGAGATGCGGTTTGAGTCCAAGTGCTTCCTGGTTCCACAGCTCCATTTACTTAAGGACAGAGCAACCACAAGTACCGTTTACCTCAGCTGCGCTGAAACTAAGGGTCTGGAGAGGACTCAGGTTGACAGTGAAGGCAAATAACAGTGAGATTAAATCCCAACAGGAGCTAAAGAAGCTTGAGATTTCAGTTCCTGAAACTGGATACCTTTATTCCTGCCTCACTACCTGTTCTGCTCTAAGACGGACTCCTCCTATTGTCTAAAGTTACACTGTCCAATACAGTAGCACTAGCCTCATGTGGCTAGTTGGCTAGTGAGCATTTGAAATGCGGCTAGTCTGAATTAAGATGAGCTGTAAGTGTAAAAAACACAAAAGACTGCAAAGAAGCGGTACGAAAAATAATATAAAATATTTCCTTAACACTTTTCATATTGATTACATGTTGAAATAGTAATATTTGTTTCCCTTTTTACTTTTTAAATATGGCTACTAGAAAATTTAAACGCCCTATGTGGCTTGTATTTGTGGCTTGCATTATATTTCTATTGGGCAATGCTGTTCAAAATGAATTTCTTAATCCCAAACTTCTTGTCAGCACAGATCTGTAACCCTGGAGGAAAAGCAACTCCAAGCACAGCAGCTCATCTCAGCCTCAGGCAAGCTTCATTCCATTTACATTCCCTCTCCCCTAAAACCCCTAGGGCTCTCTTACCACCACCTCCTTTCCTTGACATTTAAATACTCACCTTCTTCAGGTCTGATTAGAAAAAGCCTTTACTTGAACCTGGTTCCCCTTCTTGCTGCTATTATTTCTTTCTCTCCTTACATAATCAAAACATCTGGTCAAGTCCACACTCATTCTGCAACCTGTCTGCCATCCAGCCTCCTGAAGCTGCTCCTTGAGGGACCCACATCACCCCCGCTGCACTCCTCCTCCACTCCTGTTCTTCTCACGTCTCTGCCTTGTCTGGAATGGCTGCTAGACCGCAGGAAGCGCGCAGTGGGCCTTGCCCACCCACATTCTTCAAATGAACTGAACACACCAATCTGGCACTTGGAAGGGAAGAAAGAAGCGTATCACGCTCGTTTCTCTATGAACTCCCCTTTGGAAACACTGTATACCAGGGTAAGGTTAAGCAACATGATTTCCTCATTTTCATGTCACTTTGCTGTTCAGAAACATTCTACGTGGCCCTTTTTATTTCTGCACCAAGTTACCATATTTGAGTTTCTTGTCCCACCCTTACTGATGCACAGCTCCCAGAAACACCCACAGTGGTTCCGATACTGTTCAAATAGTGCCAGTGATGGACCCTTCTCTCCTCTCCATCCCTCCCCACAACACAAAGTAATTCATATACTCCACCTACTAGAAAATGCCTTCTTCTCTCACCCCTCATTAAGGTGGTAATCACCCCAATGCTGGTGGCCACCGACCCTCCAAGGACCCGCAGAACGAAGGCAGTCCTACAGGACCCTCTGCCTCCTGGCTCAGCCCATCTACCCAAAATGCTTCCATCCTCTAACCCACCACTGACCTCCCACACGTAGGGCACTGCTGTCTTCCCATCCCGTGTCACCTAGTGCTCATTTATATCTTTCCACCTTACCGGGAGGGGGGCGCCTATCCTTTCCATCTGCTGATCAAAATCCACCTCGCCATCAAGATGCAGCTCCAGTGCTATCTCTTGCAGGAAGTCTTCCAGGTCCTCCAGCCCTTACTCATTTAACTCTCCTCAAAATCTCCATTCTAATACCATTTACTATTTGGCTAAGTACTACCACAAAGCATTCATTATTGCTTCCTGGGTACTGTGCCATTTTATGCAGAACTAAACAGCAAAGTCCTTGAGGACTAGAATCATTCAATTGCCTGTAACTGGTACAAAGCAAGCAGTCAAATGCTTGATTTACTGAATTACATTCATTAATTATGCTACTTTATAACAGATAAATTTTAGTTCCATTGTATGTTGAGACCAAGAGAATAATAGGTTAAATGGCACAGATCTTTAATAATCCTTTTATGAAACTACCCCTTAAAATTAACTTTTACAATGTTACAAATATCAATTAAGCAATTAAAAGTTCAACATATGTTAAGGCACTTTCAAAGACCAGTATTTCCTCATTTTTATAAACTGATATAAATAGCCACTGAAATTGAATGAATGTCTAACATAAAGTAAATGTTTCTTAAAAAAAAAAAAAACTTCCACATCTAAAAATCTGTAAAACAAATACACACTTTCAAGATGACAGAACTGTAGCCAACTCACAAACCCAGTGCCTACCCAAACTCATTTAGGAATAGTCTGTACAGAACTTGAAGAAAATCAATGGAACTGTTTAAAAGGCTTAAAAACCAAACGGCCCTCAGTAAATTCAGGAGGAATGTTCACTGTTCTACAATCCTCTGTCATACAATGTGATGCCCTTTAGAGACCCAGAGTAGTCAAAAGCACAAATCATAAAACAGAAGTGGTTAAGTCCATCTTTAAGATTTCTGATATTAAAACAAAACAACACAAAATTTCAAATCATTTTTCACCACTATTATTTAATTAGCAAATTTCTGGCATTTCTAGTTCCTCATCCCTTTCTTGAAATATGAAATGCATTACACATTTACAGGACATTTAGGATTAAAAACACTTCCTCAAACAACCAAACTCACTGTACCATCCTTAGTACTAAGTTTCTGTTTCAAGTTCTCCAGTGCTCACAGGCAATACTGGAAAGCTCTCTTTAGTTGCCTGAATTACCCCACATTTAATCGGGTGCATGTTTGAAATCTGACTTCTGAATCCTCTGCATGCCCAGGAACGTCCCCCTCAGTACCACCTGGCCCTTCCCCCAGGACCACTCCAGCAGCAGCAAGGCCAGAGCCCTTGGGACCCAACCGGGAGAGGGATCCCTGCGCTGGGGCTGCTGGCCGCCTTTGCTCCAGGAAAGAGTACCTCCGCACGGCAGCCAGGTCTCCCGCAGCACCATCGCCAGAGCAGCACGTCTACCACGTGCAGTCTACCTGGCCGGCAAAGCTGCCTGCACCTTGCTCCTGTGCTGTGTAAATCCCAAAAGACCTCAGGCCCCTGGGCAGGGGTCACTGAGCAGGAGAGCCGGGATGCCCAGGCCAAAGGCAAAGGCAGCAAGAAAAGGTAACAGGAGTGCTTCTCATGACCCTCAGAAGAGAGAACTGACCATTTTCTTACAGCTTTTCAGATACAGGATAATAACAGCAGCCATTTTTAGTCCATGCTTTGCACTCTAAGAGGCACTTTTCACTATTCTCAATTATGTTTTTATCCTCACAACTCTCAGTGATAGCCTGCCGCCCTACCCCCTACCACTCCCACACACATCTTACAAATGAGGAAACTAAGGCATGTGGGACACTCTGGTCTCACTGTGGGAAGTGGGCAAGAACTCAGATCTGGCTGACTTGAAGCCCAGACACTTTCTACTCTGCTCACTTCCTCCAAACTATGTGAATCTCCAGCAAACAATGGCAAAAAATGAAAAGAGACTAATTTCTTCAGGAGTGCATAATTTGCATGAGCTAACCATAATACTTATGTACTTTTTGCTCCATAAAACTGAAGTCTTAATAAGCAAGAGCTCTGGAGTTGTGGGTAATCTTTCTTCCTGACGTCATAGTTTCATTTGTTGAAACTATTTCAATAATAAGCTTTGATAGAGGGACTCTACTGTACACAAGAAACAAGTCTAAACAGGTCATGGATAAAATAACCACAGGCCTAACGTTATAAAATTCAACTTCATGAGCCCCAAATCCCTTTGCTATACTGGAATTTCAGTCAAACATTTACTTGAAAGGCATTATCTTTGTTGATTTGTTTTACTTTGGTGGTAAAGTGAAGGAATAGGATGAGGGTTTTAGTGCTGTGGTTCTGTAGGGTGGTATCATCTGTTCTCAGATCAGAAATCCCACAAAAGCCTCAGGGAATTCTACAGAAATGCAAAATAAAGATTTTAATTCTTATAACAAATGCCAAGACTAGCTACTATAGAACCAACCATGTGTTAAGGGCTTTGCACCTTTTAATTCATCTGATTAAAACAACCCTTACTGGCTTTGAAGCAGGTCCTCTTATCCCCATTGAGGGAACCAAGGCTCAGTGAACTTAAGCAACCAGTTGCCGTTAAGCACGTGGCTAGGAAGCAGCAGGGCCAGGAGCCTGTCCATGTCTCATCAGTGCCAAAGTCCACTTTAACCACGTTGCTACTTCCCTTCTTACAGAACCCCCTCTCGAAGAGATCAAGTTTACAGAATAAATGCAGCCCCAGCCTCTGCCTGATTCACAAGAGCTGGCTCTAACGCTGTGTGGTCCTCTCTCAGGCTCTCACCCAGCTGCCTTCCTGCCTTTTACCCACTATTTGACTGTATTTCAGTGCCTGGCCTTTAGAGAAGGGATTGAGCCAAGGTCCTTCTGAAGGCAGAGAGGCCTAATAAAAGCAGCTGACACTTACTGAGCTGTGATCCGAGGCAAACACCTTGCCTAGCATTTCACGTGCATTATTTCATTTGATATTGGCAATGACCCTATTGGCTAGGTACTATTGTTAAATGATTTTAAAGGAAACTGAAGTTAAAACTTGTTCATATTTAAGCTTGCTAATATATGTATTTACGTGTTCAGCTCTTCATGGAGCAATACTGGCTAACTTGATTTAACTCTGGATTCACAAATAGGAAGAGCATCTTTGAGAGAGAGTTCTGTAATTTCCTGAGGGTCCAGGGAAGTAAACAGCTAAGAGTGATGGCATCCCCGGGGCCTAGTCCAGTGCCTGTTATGCTGCAGACCTTCAAAACTCTTGGTTGAATAAATGAATCTAAGTAAATACCTGGACTGATACAGCTATACCTCATACATCACATCTCAGGGCCTTCACCCAGCCTTCACCTACTGCCATCTCTCACAGCTCCTGCTTGGCACTTCTGCCTGGCCCTCCCTGCCACGGCCCCTCACCAGGCCTTCAAAGCACCCAACCTGCAAACATGCTCAGAGCAGATTGCATAAGCTCTGAGCTAAACTTCCAGTTAAACAGACTGCCAGTCTCCCCACCAGCACAGGGAATCTTGGGGCCACAGAAAGATGAGCACCCCAGACTTTTCCTAGGCCTAGAGCTCACTGAAGGAGCAAACCCGGATTGTAGAAACTGCTTCAAAAACAAAGCTCTAGGTTAAAATGATGCTCCTTAAACTTGGCCTCACCTATACCTGAGCTCAAACGCTGATGAGTCAGGAGTCAAAAGTTCTACTCCTGCTCAGAGAAAAGCAATCAAGAAAGGATCTGGGTGGGGAGCGGCCCCGCCCAGCCCCACTAGGGTGTCACACTGAAAGCTCCACAAATTTAGGATTGGCTGTCTGGCCTCTCCTAAAAAGACCTTCTTAAAACTGGAGAAAGTAGGAGACCAGTTCAAGGTTTTACCTTAGGACACTGATAGGAGCCTAAAGCAAAGAAAGGTGACTGGAGTTTCAGATAAGCACTCTGTGATCAATAAATAGCTGTTGTCAACAATTGATTGTCTAACCACCTAACCAATGTTCTTAATATGTTCTTACATATGAGGTGACTGGGACACACAAATGACATTCTCTAATTTGAAAGTGCGGGAAGTGTCTTTTGATAGCCCTTTTTAAAAAGATTTCATTTAAAACAGTGAATTAAATAGAATTATTCAAAGGTGAGAAAAAAGAAAACGTTTGACATGTAATGGATTTCATACTAGACGAAAGGAAGGTAAAATGTATGATGATATATTAACTCCAACTGGCAAAAATTTAATTAGAAGTATTAGAAATAACAATAGCTACCAGGCACCGTGAGTTCTTACTTTGTGCCAGGTACTTACATTTGTTTGACCCTTGTGAGAATCCTATGAGATCAGCATTTTTAGGGAAATGAGGCTCCAGTTCCTTCACTGGTAAGTTAACAGAGCTAGAACGTGGATCCAAGTCTGTCTGGCTCCAAAACTCAGTAATGACGTGCCTTCAAAGTTCCTCAAACAGTTTGAGGTCAGAAAAGCTTTTAAGTTCATCTGTTTATGGGTCCAAAGACTAAGGTTTAAGCTCCAAACATACTTTTGCTGAATCAGAATGTGAACCAGTCTTTTAAAGGTTTAAAACAAAGCTGATGTTTCCCTCCTTGCAGAATATACACACAATATAGGACAACTTTTTCAAAACATGGTACGCCACCTGTCCCACAGTTTGCAGCTCTGGCTACAATAAAATCACATAGAGGGGAGCAGATGTAGCTCAATTGGTTGAGCACCTGATTCCCATGTACAGGGTCCCGGATTCAATCCCTGGTACCTCCTAAAAACAAAACAAACAAACAAAAAACCAACTCTCACTGGGGAGCAGAGCTCAGTGGTTGAGCATCTGCTTCCCATGTACAAGGACCGGGTTTGATCCCCAGTACCTCCTAAAAAAAAAAAAATCACCTGGAGGGTTTTTAAACCGTACCAACAAAGCCTGGGCCCCAATTACATCAGAATCTTTGGGAAAGGGGCCTGAAAATCTGCATTTTTAAATGCTCCCAAAGAACCACTAATCAACACTATTTAAGATGTCTGCGGTCAAGAAACCCTCCTTAATGAGCTCCCAAGCATCTTGGGAACATCTTGTGTGCAGAGGTCTCCACTTCAACCGCTCATTACAATCACCTAGGGACCTTTTAAAAATTCTCATGATCACGTGCCTCCAAGAATCTTCAAACTCCCTGAGGGCAGGATCCAGGCATCTGTGTTTTGCAAAGCTCTCCAAGTGATTCCAAGGTGCAGCCAAGGATGAGCACCATAGCTTTAGCAGCTACTTACCTGCAGGAACCCCCTAGCCCTCACTGCAATGGTGTTCCAGTGCGTGCACCGGGAGTGCCTTCCCCTGATAATTAGACTTTTTCTCAAACTCCCTGCCTGCGCACCTCGCATCAGGCACCCAAAGCTGGTGCCAAAACCCAGACACGCCTCCATTTTGCCCGTCACTTCCCCTGACTCTTGCACATGTGTGTGTCCACTAAGAGGAATGCTGCATGACTTGCCCCTCTGTCCTTCAGACTCACTCCTCCCGCTGAATGATTCATCCCATATGCGCAAGCAACATTTGTCATTCTCTCACCACTTTCCATTTTACTATCTCCACTTCCTTTTTTCTCTAATTAGCTTTTCAACACTGTCACTTCTTTTGCTCCCATGGACAATATGGGGTAAATGATGTTCATAAAGTATTTTAAATCTAGGCTAAGGAACCACAGTGTGGCTGAAACTAAACTGCCGTCCCAGGATCTCTGCCCATCACTGGAGACGTGCAGAGTTTATGCTCTTTCTGCTCTGAAGAGTAGCTCTATTTGCATCCACAAAGGTCCATAATAGAAAGTCTTAAAGTAGAGGAGCTTCGTTCCACCTTTGGATCACATGCAGCTCCTCCAGAAGCAAAGCTTAGAAAGTTATCCTGAATTCCCAAAGCACACAGTTTGATTAGCACCAAATATCCTCACGGAATGGAACAAAAACCCTTGTACATTTCAGTTCTAAACGTTTGAATACGTAAACCTGCTCGCATAGGCATAAATGAAAAATATTCTACACTGAAAGCAAACTGCTTTTTACCCAACATAAAAGAAGTAGCATTAAGTGTGAAGACAGTCTCTCAAAGGACAAATCAGGGGTTGATTAAAGCTTCCCTAAAACATATACCACTCTGGACTACTAATGAATGGCTGACAAAATTAATCTGCATCTTCACCCTGCAAACCTCCTCCCTCTCACACACACAACAACAGCATCAACAAAAAACCCCAAAGCACTAAGAACGTGCATTTCTGTGATAAAGTACTTCCTATACTAGGTAAGACTTCGTTCATTACTTGCTTCTTTCAATGCCATCTCAGATTATTTCTGCAAAACTATCAGTGGAAAAATCACAGACAGCGAATTCAGGGTCCATGATGGAAAAAGCAGACCTGATTATCCTACAAATGATAAGATAAAATGTAGCCATAATTTACTAGAATAATTTTTATGGGAAAGATCAAGATTATTGACTTTTAAAATAAGGTCTCCACTAACATCCCAAGTTAATTTCAATCCTGTTCCTAACAATTGGTATTTAAGAAGAGATTTTAGGATAGTATTTAAAAGTTAATTAAAAACAGCGTAAGCATTCATGTCAGTCAAACATGACCTCTGCTCTACAACGCATTTAAATGCATGTCACCTTGACCTGTAACACAGCAATGTAAAAAATTTTGGTCAATATAAATCAAATGTACACTAATTTATTCTGCAGGTTTCCTGGTATCTGAATCAACATTAGAAATCTAACTAGTATTTGTTATTCTGTTATTGACAAAAGGAAGCATATTTAAATGATAACAAGTACTCATGGGTGTCATTTGGAAGTTAAATTGTTCCCCAAGGACAGCCTCCCTAAACGTCTACTTTTAAAGGTCATTTGCCACCAAATTATGAACAACTGTTGCATTTATTAGCACAAGCTCAATAGCTTGGAAGCTGCAGTCATCAATTTTTACTGACAATGAGATCTAATTGTTCACTGATGATAAACAAGGAAAGCAAGCCTTTTCTATAAACTTTTATTCCCTGCACTATG
>PVKH010027905.1:0-13229 GCA_004027955.1 Chaetophractus vellerosus | reverse complement strand
AGGAAGGAAGGAAGGAAGGAAGGAAGGAAGGAAGGAAGGAAGGAAAGAAAGAGTATCCCAATTAGAAAGGAAGAAATAAAATTAGCTCTATTTGCAGATGACATAATCATATATAGAGAGAACCCAAAGGAATCCACAAGAAAATTAGTAGAACTAATATGTGAATTGATAAAAGTGGCAGTGTATATGATCAAAAAACAAAAAAGAATTGTGTTACGATACCATAGCAATGAACAATCCAAAGAAGAAAACAATTCCATTTACAATGGCATTTAGGGGCCGGCTATAGCCCAATTGGTAGGGCCTCCTCGAGTGGGCAGACCGCCTTGAGAAGGCAAGCAGCCAGAGGCTGGGCAAGCCCCTGCGAGCAGGGCAAGCTGCTGCAAGCAGGGCAAGCCGCCGCGAGCAGGCAGGCTGCCGCGCGGTGAGCTGACTTGGCGGGTCGCCTCAGCGGGGGGAGACAAGCAGACACAGAAGAAAGTAAAATGAACACAGCAAGAACAAGCAGAAAGGGGGGGGGATATGTAATAAATAAAAATAAATAAATCTTAAAAAAATAGTATATATAATGGCATTTAAAATAATTAAATAGGAATAAATTTAAGGATACAAAAGACCTTATATGGAGAAACAAAACAGTGCTGAAAGAAACTAAAGAAGACTTAAATAAATGGCAAGACATCCTATATTCATAGACTGGATGATTTAACATTATTAATATGTCAATATTACCCAAATCAATATTAACATTGTGAATATGTCAATATTACCCAAAGCAATATACAAACTCAACACAATCTGTATTAAAATCCCAACAGCCTTTTTGGCAGAAATGGAAAAGAATCCTCAATTTTATATATTACTGCAAGGGACAATGAATAGCCAAAACAATTTTGAAAAGAAAGCGCAAGGTTGGAGGACACACACTTCTCAATTTCAAAATGTATTACAAAGCAAGAGTAATCAAAATAGTGTGGTACTAGCACAAATATAGACAAGTAGATCAGTGGAACAGTATTGAAAGTTCAGAAGTAAACCCACACATGTATGACCAATTGCTTTTTTTCATGGGTACTAAGTATATGCAGTGGGGAAAAACAGTCTCTTCAATAAATGGTGTTGGGAAACTGGATATACACATGTGAAGAATGAATTTAGACCCCCACCTTACGCCATATACAAAAATCAACTCAACATGAAACAAGTACTAAATATAAGAGCTAAAACTGTAAAATTCTTAGAAGATAACATAGGGGCAAATCTTTATGACCTGAGATTTGACAATGGATTCTTAGATATGACACCCAAAACACAAGCAACAAAAGAAACAATAGATAAATTTTATTTCATCAAAATTTAAAAACTTGTGTGCATCAAAGGAAATTATTAACAAAGTGAAAAGAAAACCTATAGGATAGGAAAATATAGTTTCAAACCATATTTCTGATATGGTTTAATATCCAGAATATATAAAAATCTCCTGCAAGTCAACAACAATAAGACAAAGAAGCCAATTTTAAAAAAATTGGCAAAGGATTTGAATGGAAATTTTTTCCAAGGAAGATGTACAAATGGCCAATAAACACATGAAAAGATGGTCAACACCATTAGCTATTACAGAAGTGCAAATTAAAACCCCAACGAAATACCACTTCACACCAACAAGGATGACTATTATTTAAAAAGAAAAGCAGAAAATAAAAAGTGTTAGAGAGTCCAATGCAGAGACATTGAAATTCTGGTGCATTGTTGGTGGGAATGTAAAATGGTGCGACCACTCTAGAAAACAAAATAGCGGTTCCTCAGAAAGTTAAATATAGAATTATCACATGACCCAGCAATTCCACTCCTACCTGTATTCACAAAGAAAGTGAAAGCAGGTCTCAAATTGATATTTGCATGCCAATGTTTATAGCAGCATTATTGACAAAGCCAGGAGCTGGAAACAACCCAAATGTCCATTAACAGATGAATGGATTAACAAATGTGGTACCTACACACAATCATGCAATGGCATATTATTCTGCCATAAGAATAAATAAAGTTATGAGTCAAGCTACAACATGAAAGAAACTTGGAAACATTAAGCTCAATGAAAGACAAGAATTGTATGCTATTACTTATAAGAAATAACTAAAAAGAGCATATTTGCAGAGATAGAAAGCAGATTAGCAGTTACATAGGGAAGATGGAGATGAGGTGTGGGGGGGAAAGGGGGTTGTTTGTTTATAAAATTAAACTGAAAAAAAGGAAATAGGTTTATACATAAATTTTTAAAATGTATACACTTACCTCTGAATTCTTTTATTAGGGCTATCTCAATAACAACCCTTGCCAAAAACATGATTCATGAGATTAGATTTGTGCTTTAGAGATATCATTCTGGCAAGTGGGTAGACTTGAGTTAATAAATACTGGAAACCAGGAAACCTTAGGCAACTGTTTTGTTGTTGTAGTAGATTTTACAGGGACATGAAAGTGTTTTATTTCCAGGAATGCACAAATCTGAGGAGAGCACACACCAGTGACGATCCCACACCCTTGGGGAGGAAAGAAAGCTTAACCTCCATGACCCAGAGGCAGAAACAGGGACAGAGCCCTTGGACCCACGGTTGACAAAGCTTCACATTGAGAGTTGGGGGAGGAGGTGTTGAGGGGTAGGAATGGGGTGGCCCACCCAGCCTAGGGTTTTGGAGAAGCAAAAAGAAAAAAAAAATCCTCTTTTTAAAATTATAATTTTAAAAAAATGTGAATTTGCCATAGGCTCCCAGGGTGCCTGCCAAGCGCTTTACCACCCTTTACGTTGATTGTTTTCCACTCCCGGTGGGGGCATTTAAAAAAGACGGGGTCTGGGGGAGATGGGGAGAATGGGAAGGCTTGTGGAGGGACCATGGGTCCTGAGCCAGACCACTGCGGGGCCTGGGAAGGGCCCTACCTTACAACGCCACTTCCCGGGATAGGGTGTTCGGTTTGGTTTGGTTTTGCTTGGCCATAGGAAACGTTCTTGGGTGTACACCTCACAGGCCACAGCTCTTCCTGGGGCCTGGAAGTCACGCCGGTGCAGATAGCAGGGCTGAGTGGAGGGCTTCTGGGCTCCCGCGGCATCCGTAGTGTACTCAGATCCAGGTGGGGAAAGTGCTGAGAAACTCTCGGGCCTTAGCAGTAAGTCTTCGGAGCAGGCAAAATCCAGCTTGCCTACTGGGAACGCCTCCTCAAGGCCCCTGTCGCACGCAAGTCCGGCTCCCACTTGGTGAGCTCAGCATGTGTCAGCTCCGGGTTCTCCCTGCAGGTGAAGCTGTCGGGATCGAAGTCGTAGTGTTTTTGTTTTCATTTTTAAAATAATTTCAAAGTTACAGGACGCGGTCGTAGATCTTGATTGCATGGTCTGCCTTGAGCTCACTGGGAGAGACTCAGAGCACAGAAAACATGTCCACAAAGTCGTTGAAGGTGAGCTTTCCCCTCCCTGTCCTCAGAAAAAGCCTCCACATCCATTCCTTGAAGAGATTCTTCCAGATGTGTAGCATCTGGGTGATGAGACTCATCCACACGTGGACGATGGGTCCATCAGGACGAGGTTGAGGGCCAGCTCCTAGACGCGTGGGCGGGGCTGAAAGATACCTTTCTTATGGAAGAAAGTGCAGTCCTGGTAGTTATCCAGCTGCTTTGGGGTGAAAATGGCCTGTTTGTTCCCCATGGTGGCCCCGGCGTCATTTTGCTTGCCTGCCTGGGCTCCACCTCCCGTCTGTGGACCCCAGGAAGTCTCCAAGGGGCAACAGACAGCCCGCCCCACCTCTCTTCAGGAGCCGGGAGGGAACTGTTGTATACAATTTAAGTTTTTATTCTCTTCCACCCAAGAGATGAAAATCAACTGAATGAAATCAGTAGTATCTGATATGGGAAAAGTTTAGGAAATATTAGAAGATAATATTGGCTTACCTTGGTGACTGATTAGATAGGAAAGTAAGAGGAGCAGAATTGAAGATGATTTCCAGTTTTCTAGCTCAGTAACCATTTCAATATGAATATCTATAAACTAAGATGGATTTTGAGAGATATTTCAGAGATAGAGGAAATCTTTCTCTTCTTCATCCACATGGTCAAAATAAAGTTGGGGCCTTCCTGATCAGTATAGAACCTTGCAATCAACAATGCCAGAATAGACTTTCATTTTAAATACACAACAAACATTTATCAGTTTGATCATTTGTAGGGCCATAAGACAAGACTCCACAAAATTTAAAGAATTGAAATAATTCCAAATATGTTATCTCACAAAAACAGATTAAGCCAAGAATGAGGAACAAATAACTGCAAATCTCCCAAATGTTTGGAAATCATGAACAGTTCACTAGTCAAAGAAGAAAATCACAATGCAGATTAGAAATCTGTTCATTATAATGAAAAAGACATGTCAAAACTTTTAGGATACAGTTTATGCCAATTATTAATTTATTACCTTTCAACACCAAATCCAGCCACATTGTCTTTGAATGCTGTAAAGCATTTTTGTCAGCTGATGCTATATTAAATGTGTCAGTAGATGGCGCTGAAAGGACACAGCAAAAAGTAGAGGCGTCTGCCTCCTTCCAGTATGTTTCCATTTCTGAAAGGGGCATAAGCTGGATGTGCAGAGTATGCCAGCAGTGTTCATTCCTAGTGAGTCCCACAGCTTCATACCTCTCCCTAGTGGCTTCTCCAGCATCCCCACAGAGCACTTCTCAGCACAACACTCCTGCATGTGGCTTTCCAGCACATGTTTCATATTGGCAGGTTCTCTTGGTATTTCAGAAGGCAGTTTTCCAGTAAGTTCCACCATTGTTACACCTCAGCCTGCTGTCATCTAATGGGCCATGCCTGCGCCATCTCTAATGAGGTCTGGATTCCAGCTAGGGGCAGCGAGTGGAGCTTGCTCTTCCAGACTTCCTTCCTTGGATGCTCTTCCTCATTTCTAGAAGTAGTAATTGCAACGTATAGCTGATATTTTTTGTATTTATTTCTCCTTATATCTTAATAGGTGATTCTTTGTTATAATTAATAACTCTTTATAGTGAACTTCTTATGTTCAAATTGCTGTGCAATTTATATCTCCTGATTGAATGCTGACTAATATAACAGCATTTGAGGAAATTTTATACCCTAAGTGCAAATAATAGAAAGAAGAAAGGTTCAATATCTCAAGAAGAGAGTTAAAGAAACAATAAATTAAATCCAAGAAACTTAGAAGAAAGAATAATAAAGCTGAGAGCAGAAATTGGATATTCATATAGAAAAAAATGGGATCTTGACCTCTGTATAAGACCATATACTGAAATCCATTTCAGATTATTTGTAGATTTAAATGTGAAATGGAGACTGTACAGTTTCTAGAACCTAATATGGAATAGCTTTATGACCCTGGAATTGGCAATTGCTTCTTTAACAGAACATGAAAAATATTATTCATAAAGGAGAAGACTAAGAAATTGCGCTACATTCACACTAAGATCTTCTATTTATCAGGTCACAGCTAAGAGAGTGAAAATGCATGTCACAGAATGGAATAAAATATTTACAGTAAATATATCTGACAAAGAACTGATACATAAAATACAAAAATACTTATACAAATTCAGACGTGGGCAAAAGACTTAAATAGGCACTTCACAAAAGAGTGAATATCAAAAAGGCCAATACATATGAAAAAGAATGCCCAATATCATTAATCATTAGAGAATAATGCAACTTGAAACCTCAATGACATGTAATTTCATATCTACCCAAATGGCTAAAATGAAAAATAGACACAATACCAAGTATTGGCAAGGACACAGAACTGGAAATCTCACTGTTGGGAGGTAAATTCATATAACCACTTTGAAAAACTCTTTGGTAATGTATACTAAAGCTGATCATATGCATATTATATGATCCAGTTATTCTACTTCTAGAATTATACTGTAATTGATATTTGTATATATGTATATCAAAAGTTATTTGTAAGATTGTTCACAGCAGCACAACTTATAATAGTCCCAAACTGAAAATACCACCAGTAAAATGGAGAAATCTTTTGTGATTGAATTAACAAAATACAGTTATACATATCAACACAGATGAATCTTCCAGAGGTAATATTGAGCAAAAGTAGCCAAACACCAAAGAGTACATACTGTATGATCCCATGTATATAAAGGCAACACTAATTTGTACTATTGGAAGTCAATAATGCTTGAGCTTGGGGCAAGAGCTCGATATTGCCTGGACAGGTGCATGAGAAGGACTTCTGGATCATGGTCATATTATATTCCATTCTAGAGGTGGTCACACGAGTATGTTCACTTTGTAAAAGTTCATCAAGCTGTTATGTTATGTACTGTAAATTTTTGTGAATGTATAATAACTATCAGTAATATGTTCACTAAAAAATCCAAAAATGGCAAGTCATTCTAAATAGTACTTGTAAGAAAAGAGCAGAATGCAGAGAAATGGCCTAATGGAAGAACATTTCATAAAGGATATCAGGATTGAACTCTCATTGAAAAATAAAAAGTGTGAAGAAATGAGTCGTAGAAGTTAAGAGAAGAGGGAATCTTGAGGGTGAAATAACCAATATTGCACCAGAGAGTTACAAGTAAATAAGGAATTGCCTATTTAGACAAATAGGAAGTTATTGGCAGCTTTGGTGAACATAGTTTCTCTAGAGCTGTAGGGTTTGAAATCAGATTACAGGGATGAGGAGATAAGGAGGGAGTAGCAGGAAGTAGAGATAGGAAATATTAGTTATTTTTTCAGAGGCAAACAGAGAAATGGGAAAATGGATAGCGGGAGACTCTAGGGCTTAGGAAAGAATTTTCAGGATTGCAGCAGGTTATGGAGTAAGAGCACTGATAAAATGGGAGAGGTGATAAATAATGGAGTAAGGTATCAGAACACATATAAAGGACAGGTGGAAGTGTTGGCCATGAACAGAAAAGTTGTACCTAACTTTCTCATAGGGAAAGAAATGATTCCCCTATGTGTGTGTGTGTGTAAATATAGATGACTGTGGCTTTGTGGGTAAGAGTTACTGAGAAAGCGAGGAAGATCCTACCTGATAACTTCAGTTTTCTAGAGGATATAAAAGACATTTTAAAAATTATTAAAGCAAGGGAGAGGGCATTGACATAGAGCTTAGTGAGTGATCCAAGATGCTGAATTACTTCTGCCTGAAATTTTCATGATTAAATGCACTGGTATCTCCTAACCTGCTGCTTCTAGGGGTCTTTAATTTTCATCTGGACTGTGCTTACCCTTAATTTCAACTGGCTGCTCATCCTAATATAACATTACCTGCTGAGTAGCAGCTCAACAGTGAACCTTTGCTGACCTGTGTCCTTCATGACTTCAATTAGCTGCTAAGCACCTTCTTCCAACAAACGTTATTAGCTTGCCTTTGATTAACTGCATATTCTTTACCTTTGTTGGAAATCACATGTATTTTAGATTACTTTTAGTATTTTTACATCCTATATCTGTAGACTAGATAATCAACTAATTTATCTTGGTTCTGGAAGAAGAGTCATTGATTTGTGTAGGGGGTGTTATACAAAAATTTCAAATAAGAAGCCTGAAGGAAATTTGTTAGGCTGATTATATATTTATAGAAAAAACAACAAAAACTATTTTAGTAGAACTATGGTAATCCATATTGTGTATTCCTCCTTGTATATGAAAAAGTTAACTATCACTTTGAATTCTGCTTTGGGCTTCTAATGAACATAGAACAGGGTGGAATTGTAGGGAATTTTGATATTACACTGACCTTTGGTACAAATGAAAAAGGGCTCTTGGCTTTAAGTTAAATTGGAGATATGGTGTCACAAAATATTCGTCAAGTTTAATGAATACAGTTTCCTCAATCGAATATAGTCAAATATTACTTAGAAAGTTAACAAGTTATATTTCACAATGAGAAACCCATACTTATTTCAGCCAATTATAAAACTAAATAAATCCTGGCCCCAATTTAAAAATCTGTTATAAAGCCCTACTTTTTTGGGATAATTCATACTGTAAAAAAAAACCACCCCTTTTCATAACCACCCCAATCTCTTTAAGAACATGGAAATGCTAATTATAGCTCATATGTCAATCTTATCCAATTTTTTACTGGTTTTAAAGGGTGCATGATAATCTAGCATGAATTTTCCTATTGATTAACATGAAGTTAGATCAGCTTTCACTCATATGCTATACCCATTTCCATTTCTGTGCTTTTGGTCATGTTTGTCCCACTCTCTGGAAGGTCTTCCTCAACAATATGCTTACCTAAATCTTTCTATCCTTAAAGGGTAAGCTAAAAGTCCACAACTTCATTAAATGTTTCTTAACCTACCTCAAAACCAATTTACAATTTTTCCTGAACTCTGCTACATGTGAGGATTATAAATCACAAATTTGCCTTTATCAAAGACTTCATTTACAAATAATTTATTTAGCCTTTCATATGGTATTAAGTTGTGGGATAATCTCTTAGGAGACCAAAAAAAAATATATGATTCCTGCTTTCACTTAATTTTATTTCTTTAACCTTTCACTATTTTCCACCAATATTATCTTTTTCTAAATTAAATTGTCACTTCTTTAAAAATCAGAAGCAGAATTTTAGAGTACCCAGGACAAACCTGTGCATTAAGAAGATGCTCAACAGATAATTCTTGGTTGGCTGATTGATTGCTTCATTAAGTTCAATGTCAGAGTATGATTGGAGGAGCCACTTTTGTTCACATTTTTAGCAGTAGCAGGCAGCAAGTTAACATAAATATCTGTACTGGCTTTTCATGATTTAGAGAGGTTTTGTTCACCTGAAATATAAATACTTTCAGTTCTCATACCTGTTCATTTCACTTTGCCAAGTGTTCAAAGATAAAATTAAATCAATTAAGAGTGTTATTATATGGGACAACTTTTCTGAATTGCAGAACATCTCTAGGAATATTTTCTTAACATTTCATCCATCTTCATTTTCATAGTCTTATGAGAATATGCTCAACAGCAAGTTGTTCATTTTAATTTCATGAGTATCATAAAAAAAGAATTCTTCACAAAGTATTAGACTTTAAAAGCATCATGTTGAAGTAAGATTGACTCATTTAAGAGTCAGAATAGAAGAGGGATGAAGCCCAACATGAACAAAGCAGGAAGTATAGGCCACCAAAATCCAATTTCCTCCAGTAAATTGCTGTGTGCAGATAACAGCAAACAGGTCATTTAAACAGACTAGATGAGCCATTTATCCATTGTTCAGAGTTAGCGAAATTCATTGCACTCTAGGAACATCCTGGTTATTGACGCAATTTAATGTGTATGTCATTTATCAAGAAGTTACTAGTTTAAGGGAACTAATTTAGGGAGTTTTTTCCAACTCAAGAATAGTTCCCAGGAAGTAGAACTGAAGGATCCACCCACCTAAACATGATTTTAGATGGCCTCAATCAGTTAGCCAACATATTTCAATGAGGTCTGTTCTTGGAATTGTAGAAATGATACAGAGTATCATTTGTAAATTGCAAGTGTTTTAAGAACATGCATTACTTTCAATAACACTCAGTTATATATTCTCATGGCATTATATTTGTGTTGATACTTTGTCTCCATGACTTTGTGGTAAATTTCTTATATATACAGATCATATATATTATACCTCAATTTTATTTCCAAGAATGCTGAAATCAGGGTAGTAGCTCAAAAAAAGTATGTTTATTGGTTGACCTAGATTAGCAAATTGCCTTAGTGAAATTTCTTTCTCAACTGGCTTTGTAGGGAACAAGACATCACACTAGCAAGGGAATCACATCTTCTGTAAAGGATAGATATAAATATTTTTGCTTTGTGGGTCAGTCCGTCTCTTGTCAACTACTCAGCTCTGCCTTTCTAGTATGAAAGCAGCCATAGATGATATGTAAATGAATGGGAATGGCTATGTTCCAATAAAACTTTATTTATATAAACAGACACTATAGGCTGTAGTGTACCAGCCTCTGCCCTAGACCATTACTTGACCATCTTTGGGTTCTATTTTAATCCTCTGTTATGGGAAATATAAGACTAAGGTCTTATATAGTCAATTGTTTTTAAAAGATGGAACCAATCTGTGACTGTCTTACACAAAGTCATCCTAGCTAGCTGCTGGGTGAATTTTGTGGTGTGACTGAGGAAAGGAGAAGCACTTTGAAACCTAGAATATCTAATGGGCCAACTCATCATATTGTTCAAAATTTCTCTTTGGAATCACTAAGAAAAGTCATTAAACTACTATATAAGTAGACATTTTTGCTAAACAATAAACAGGAATCAGTTATCTAATTAACCTATTGGTATCCATTATTACATAGGAAGAATTAAAGCTGTTAAGGGATTAGGTCCTAAGAATATATAGTTTAAAACAATATTTTGTTGTTTTCGTAGAAGCAAAGTATAGGTAAAAACAATGCAGTCATTTAAGGAACACATGAAAAAGAAATATTTAAATAAATTATGGAAATTCAGACATTGGGAGACAAGCAGCCAGTAACATGATATTATAGCCATATTTATTAGATTACATTCATGAGACAGTAAGTAAAAAAAGTAACCATGATATAAAATAGTATTAAAATGTATTATATTTTAATACCATATAATACTTAAACATTTTAGTAAGTCTGTATAACCTATATGTTATTTTGGCATCACGATAGCTCATTTTTCTTTTTTATTCTATTTACTGCTCCATTTTTTTCCAAAAGGAACATGCTAGTTCAAAAAGCATCATTTAAAAAATTACCTTAGAAGTTGCTTCTAGCTATCATAGTTTAGTAGGCTATGTAGGAACAAAGCTAATTGGAACCAAAAAGAGAGGCCTCTACTTCCTTCAGTGCCTTCCCACACCCTCTACTTAAAAATTTTGACATTGTGCCTGTTAGCAGGGGAGAGTCAGTGTGATAGAAGGGGTATTCCTTTCTGGAGTTGGGAGAGGAGAAACTAGAAGGTGAGTAAGAGGAAACTGCTAGTGCACATAGTTCTTTGATAGATTTTTGTAACTGGGTTTGTAGCTGAAAGAAGATATGGGATCAAGAGAACTTTTTTAACTGATGGAAATAGGCCAGTGGGGAAGGAAAATTTGACAATGAAGGAGAGAGAATAAATGTGGGAGGAAGTCCTTAAGTAAGAGAAAGTATGGTATCAAGTGCCCTCCCGAGTAGAATGATGTTCCTAAGTTCAGATGTAGGTAGGTTGTAGACTTGGGTGGGGGGGATACAAGGGATATTTTGGAAGAATGGTTTAACCCCCTGAAATATCTCCCTAGAGATGATCTTTGCAAAGAAAGCCAGGGAATTCTCCGAACAGACTTTTCAAAGTATCAGTCTATTTCTCCTTTTTCCACAGTTAGGCTTGCCAGATAAAGTATAGGATGTCCAATTACATTTGAGTCTCAGATAAACAATGAATAATTTTTTAGTATAAGTATGTCCTAAATATTACATGGAGCATAATTTTTTAGTATAAGTAAAATTGGTATAATGCAATATTTTTAGTATAATGCAGTATTTGTGACATACTTATACTAAAATGGTTGTTGTTTAGCATTCAAATTAACTGGGCATCCTGTATTTTCTGTTTGCTAAATCTGACAACCCTACTCACAGTCCAAGTAGAAAGCATGCAAACAAACCCTGGTAAGTAGAAATGTGTATCTTGTAGGTGATTCTCACTCATTCTCCCCATCTTTTTTTTTGGTCAGTAGAAAAATAGACTTCAAACACCCCTGTGGGTAGAAAAGGTGCTCTCAACTGGCAGAGTACATTAATGTAATGTATATGAACCTAGGAAATGTAATTGTGTCCTATTCTGGTGCAAGCAAGTGTCTAATACTAAGATAATTTAGAAAGGTTAATATCAGCAATAAATGCCCTTGTTTGAAAATATTTTGCCAGGTTGTTATCAGTAACAGGAAGGAACTTCCACTGATTCAGCTCATTTTATAAGTGCTTTTTGCTTTTCAGATGAGGAAATGGACTTTCCAGATGGAAGGACCCTTGCCCAGTAAGTGAATGTGGTCTGCTTGCTGCCAGTGCCAATTCTCCCCCACAGCACCCTGCCCCTCAGCAGGAGATGATGGTGGTAACAAGGTAAACAACCTGTTTGGAGCATGGGGCCCTGCTGGAGGGTTTTAGTGAGAAGGACTGGAATCCTTAAGATCACTGTTTATCTGGGAGGCAGGTTGAGAGAGCTGAAGCCATAAAATAGAGAAAGGCAGGAAGAGGCTGCAAGTACACATACATACACACACACACACAGTAACTCAAAATTTCACAGATCGCCAGGTCTAACTCCTATTTTCAATTTCTTATTTACCTTCTTAGCTAATTTTAAAACATCTGTTAAGTCTTTCTAAATGTAGGAGATTATGCTGCATGGGCTACATGATTACTAGGACTTACATCAATGAAATTATATTTGATTTGGTGCACTGATTAGTAGTTTTTGCAAATAGAGGATGTATCAGAGGTTGTACAAAATATATTTGTGACAAATTATTTAGGTAGAGCTTATAGAAAGATTGCAGATAGGGGCTTGGGTAAGAACGTAAGGCTTCACGGAATTTTAGACATTGTCATAATTTCTAGGCTGCTTAGACAGATGCCATACAATGGGTTGGCTTGACAAGAGGAATTTATTGCCTTAAAATTTCAGAGGCTAGAAGGATTGTTCCTTCTGGGAGTCAGAAGTGTTGTAGTTGGCCAGCAATTCTTAGATTCCTTGGTGTGATGGTTCAGCTAATGTGTCAACTCAGCCAAATAATTGTGCCCAGTTGTTTGGTCAAGCAAGCACTAGGCTAATTGTAATACAAGAGCATTTCATGGACTTTAATCATCAGTGAGGTTTTTACATAGATGACTGGTTACATCTACAATCATCTGAGGAGTTTGCCATCAGCAATGAGTGACACCCCGTCCAATCAGTTGAAGGCCTTAAAAGGAGAAGTGATTTCAGCAATCAGAGAAAAAATTCCCATCTCTACTTTGAACAGCCAGCATCTCCTGGGAACTCATCAAGGACCTTCATTGGAGCCCCTGACTTGCAGCCTGCCACGGTTGCATGAGACAATTTTATGAAATCTGGTACTATGTACAGATATCTTCTCTCAGTTCTGTTTCCCTAGTAGAGAACCCTGACTAATACACTTGGCTTTCCCATCACGTGGACATATCCTCGCTTTTCTCTTCCAC